>PVIC010036022.1:0-18760 GCA_004025085.1 Thryonomys swinderianus
GAGAGAAAAGGAGAAAGGGCAGGAGGAGGAAGGAAGTGAGGACGATAAGGAGGAGGAAGAGGAAAAAAAAAAGGGAGAAAAATGAATCAGCCTCTGCTAGTGTAACTAAGCCGAGTGTACAGACAGTGTTTCCTGAGTCGAGGAGTTGAGGGCATAGCTTGCTTGGTAGGCTCAAGGATCAAGAAGGTTCAGCCTTATTGTGAAAATAATAACTAGACAAATAAGATTCAAAAAGGTCACTTGGGCGCTGACTGTCTACCCCAGATCCTTCTTTCCCTGATGCCCAAGCTGGGGTGACAGTGGAGAGCAGCACCTCTTATTTTCTGTGCCTGTGATGGCTTCTGGGATGGAAGCGTCTTATCCGCCTGTGAGCAGCAATCAACCGCCACCCACCAGGAGCCAAGTTTCCAGGAAGGAATTAGCATTCAACCCAGGGCTCTGTGGCAAGCCAGGTGGCAAGTGGTAAGTACAAGTTCTGAACTGCAAGCAGGACATCTGCCAGGGATTCCAGACTATTGGCCTTCTGTACTTGAGATTTCCCAGTTCTGGGTTCAAGACTCATCTGGGGTGAAGAATCAAAGACATGAGTACCTGCTAGTTTATGTCAAGTGCAGTGGGAATCCCAGGAGGACCGGAAGCCAGGGTGAAGTCATGTGATTGAAATTAAAGCCTCTCTGTGGCCCTTGGTGGGCGAGGGGTTGCTGCGGGGGGAGTGAGAGAGAAGAGATAATTTAAAGAGCTTTTGAGTCATTGGGGAGGATGGGGAAGGAGGTGCAGGGAGTTCCTTGAGGGAAGGTGTGGGCAGACCTGGCATGTGTTTTGCTGGTAGAGCAATGTCCTGATAGATTGTATATAAATCAGGCAAGAAAGGGAAAAAAGTGGCCTGAGGTCTTTGTTTGGAGCAGTTGGAAAAAAGATTTTTCTTTTGCTGCAGTGAATCAAGAGTTCTCCTCAAACCATGTTAAGTGTGACTTGTAAAGTTGATGAATCGTGTTGTCTGGGAAGTGGTTGAATATATAATTTTGGAAGTGAAGGGACCAAGAGTGGAGTCATAAAGGTGAAAGTCATTATTGGGTAGAAGGAGGTCATCTGAGGGAAGTAGTTTGAGAGAGCACAAATGAGCAGACCTAGAGACTTCCCAAAGCAGAGACTTAGTGCCATTGGAAGGGCCACGCAAATACTGAGGTCTTAAGAATGAGAAGAACTTGAAAATGGCAATTGGAAAATGTTGTAGGAAAATTAGGAGCTCAGTAGGATACCTTGGCTTAGTGTTCAGGTAACCAGATAGATACTATTTCTGCTCTGAGGTCAGAATGTGGATTCAGGTTCCAGCTACTCTTGTGTTTTGATCTGTGGCCCGGATGCCATTTAATATGGTCCAGCCTGTATAACCTTTTTTATTTTTCTTGCCTAGAAAATGAGGGCTGTTAGTACTTGAAGTAGTTATTGGTAGGATGAAATGAGATAATGCCAGTAAAGCATATGGTGATGTTTATTAAAGTGTGGTGGTACCAGGCAAATTCATAGTCTCCGAAGATATCTGTGGCCCAAGCTTTGGAAATTGGCCCTGTGCCATCCTACCAGGCAAAGGGAAATAAAAGCTGCAGATGGAATTACAGTTGTGAGTCAGATGCCCTCAAGAGGAGGAGATTACCCCAAGGTATCCACTTGGACCAGTGTATTCACAGGATCTCGAAAGTGGAAGAAGGAGGAGAAAGGAAAAAGTAGCAAGGTGGGAACATGAGAAAGACTGGGGATGAATCGTGGCTTTCTTCTTCTATGTTCACAGACTCCGGAAGGAAACATACCTCTACCCAAACCTTGATATTAGACCAGGGAGGCTCATCACAGACTTCTTTGCACCCATCAACCACTAAGCTTTCACAAGGTGTCACAGCAGCAGTAGAAAACTGGAAGGCACTGCTGTGAACTCTAATTATGTAAAATTATTATAGGGCAGGTAATTCCAAGTGAAATCAGGAAGAGACGGAAAGGGAGAGAACAGAGACACAGGAAGAGGAGAAAAGTTTACTCATCCTGATATTGAGAGTTTCCCTCTGAGAAGACATAAGAAAGTACAGATACCCAAGGCAAAGCTGGGACATGTGGGTATAATTCTGAGAGATGCAATTTGAAAGTAAGGTGAGTTTTTAAACCTTTTAAGTTTAAAAGACCCACAGCCATAAATCTCCCTCCCAATTCTCCCCTGGCTTTGAACACACTCATTCCATCATTCTCCCACTTCCTGCAGCCGCTCTGGAGTCCTCTCTCCTGAGGGTCTTTAGCTGCTCTGTCCTGGCTGCCTCCGTGACCTGAATGGATCAAAATGTCTCCCTTACCTTGTCACTGTGACTTTGAGGAAGAGCCAGAGTCACACGGTGGCAGATCCCGTGACTAGGAGGGATGAGGACATGGTGTCGTGTTTTTATGAGCTGCCTTTCCGTTGAATGGTACTTGGCAGCAGCACTCACCATATGTTTTATCATATTTTATAAAGATACTCAGGAAAGAGGACTCCAGAGCTGCTGCAGAGAGTGATAAGAATGAGATGAATGTGATTTTGAGGGTGATTCATGGCCATAAAGGTACAGGAAATGATACCAGAGATTAAATGTGAACTGTATCTCCCAACCTATTAGATGTCTGATATGCTAAGTTCATGTTCCCTAAGAATCAGAGAATTAATTCTAGGAGCAGTGGGAAAAGGAAGATATTTGTTGATAAGATAATTCTGCTCTTGAGAGGCAGGAAGGATCCTAAATGGGTACCGTGGGACTTACTTTACAGGGGAGTCTTATAGAACAAAATCGACATGGATACAATGTGGGCCACAACCACGATCATAAGCTTACAAGAATAACCATTTAGAGATCAGTGGTCCAGTTGGGAAGCAAGTCATGTAACAAGTGGATGTGGAAAGAACAAAGACTTCTTCTAGGATGTGGTGGGTCCAGAGGTCCTGGTCACTCCCTCGGGTGGCTGATGTCTATCTAGACTTCATTATGCCCAGTGTTAGTCCTTTGAGGAAGCACACAGGTCTAACTATCTTGTCTTTATCTTTTTTTTTTTTTGAGACAGGGTCTCGATCTGTAGTTCAGGCTGGACCTGAGCTCACTATGTAGCCCAGGCAAGCCTCGAACTCAGCAATCCTCCTGTCTCTGCCTCCCGAGTGCTGGGATGACAGGCGTGAGCCACTACGCCCAGCACTTCTTGTCTTTATCTTGAGGCTGGTCTTAGCAGATGTGTCTCTGGCTACAGTTTTGTTGTCCGTCACACTTGTCCTGCCCCTCAAGGACCTAGCCCTGTCTGACTGCAGATAATATCTCCACCTAACTCAGCTGTCTGGAATAATATGTCTTTTACTGTAACACACTGTTTAAAAACTGACACAGTCACCATCTATTTTCCTGGTTCCTCATGAGTGATACTCCAGTAATCTGCACTCACTGCAGGGTCCATGTATCCTTTCCACCCTCTTACCACCCTTCCTCCCGGAAGTCTTTTCATTTACAGAACCTTCAGAGTTTACATTCTGAGGCCAGATTTGCAGGGAAGTCATGCTTGAGAAATGGGCCCACCAATGGCAAGTGAAATCTGCATGAGGTCACTGCAAGTTACCTCCCAGCTGTGGGCCAGTGGTTTCCCGCATGAGGAGGTGGACTGGACAGGAAGGATGGCTCCAGCTGATGGGAAAGATCAACGCTGTCATGGTGGTGTTAGAGCTGCACTGGATTTCCTCCAGCAAGTCACTTCTCTGGTCAGTGTCACCTGTGAAATGGGAACTGTAGTTCAGGTCTAGCTTTCCTTGGAGATGGCTGAGATCAAAGTAGGTAGCATCACTGCAGGGACTCGGTAAGAGAAAAGCACAACACATCCGCCACCCGTGCTTGTTAGTACTTAGTCCTTGACACCCCGAGACTGAGCACGTCAGGCCTCCCGAGGCTCAGTTTTGATCTTATACACACATATCCCAAGTCCTCCCCTCTTTCTGGCTCTTCTTATCTCTTAGTTTTTATTTTCTATTCCTTTTCTAATCAACTGAAGACTTTGATCACTATTTTGCTTTCTTGTTAAACAGACTTCTGAAATGTGTTTATTTGCAAACCGGTTTTACAACTCAGATCACTCCTGCATAATGTTCAAGCCTGTCAAAGGAAGCCTGGAGGGTCAGATTAACCTGGGAAAGATCAACAGGCAGCCTGACTCTTCTTTAAAATCAGAAAGTTCTGGAATATTCATTTGGCAGGGTGGTGGGGGGAGGGAGGTGGTTATGCTCTATTTAAAAAAAAAAAAGGGAAAAGGCAATGAAGTATTGAATTCTATGGATTATACCCTAGTAATAACTTCATAATTTTCCAGATGACTGTCCCTAAAATTTTATGCTCGAATAAGTTTTGAGAATTTGATTTTTATTGAGTCCATCTTCCCTTTACAATGCCCTCATTTTGAGGTTCAAATTGGTTATTTGTAGGTAATAAAAAATATCCATTGTTTCCACCATGAAACTTCTGTCACATATAAATGAGGAGCTTCCCTCGCCAACTGTGCCCCTTCTGTTTTCAAATCTGGAGCGTGGGCAGACGTTGTAGTGGCCACTTCCCAGCAAGACCAGCCAGAAGGCTTTTAAGAAACAGAGAAGGGAAAGGGCAAAGGCTGGCACCCACTCCTCTGCCTCAGCCCATGCACACTGGGAGGATGAGCCTGTTGCCGGGCTGACTTCTGGATGCATCCCTGACAGAGGAACGGAAGTTGCCAAAAGGGTAAATGGAGGGTGGCTCACATGCACCAGCGTGTGCACCTGTGGCTGCACAAGGTGGAGCTCAGCCCTGTGCCTCCATGGAGGGAGTCTGTCCTCCCATCACAGGTTCTCCCATGTTGATCCCTGTTTCCTTCCACAAAGGGGACACCTTCTAGTCATCTTAAGATGCTCTGTGCTGTCCACTCTATCAAAAGTGGCCCAGAAGAGCTGGATCAGTTATGTGTTAAATAAAACAAAGTGTGAAATTGGGGAAGACTGTGTAAGTTCATGCAAGTCACTGTGTGGTTTAATACTCTCCTTTCCTAAGGCCCAGAGTGGTCTCCTGGCCAGTGATAGGCCCAAAGAGCCCTGACTTGAAGGCCTTTGAGGATTTCTGTGTCTGCTCACCCCAAGCTCAGCTTCCTGAGCTGTGGGTCTCCCACGGGAGAGACCAAGCTTTGAATCCCAGAATGCAGTATATTGTGGGGATATGAGGGAAAGGCGGTGCGTGATTGACCTGAAACAAACTCATGGCCTCCAAGGGCAGTTCTCATGCACAGTCAGGCCCAGCAATATAAAGGAAGCAGTTGACAGAAAATCTTTTCCAAAATCACACTGAAAAGCCAGGACCCAGTGTCTTTTCTCTACTTTATGGAATTTTCATGGTATTCCCAGGGATGCCTTTTTGCTGAATTAGTATGTGGTTTTCACCCTAGGGTGTCTCTCTTTCTTGAGGGTTCAGCTGTGGTGGGGTGGGGCCAGCTGGTCAGAGGACTCGATCTCAGAGCACAGAAATTCGTTTTGTTAGTATGGGATTCAGTGTTTCAAGATTTTGACCCAGGAGGCAGGAATGCCAGCTCCTTCTGCATCTCTAAATCCCAGCTGGAGGTTGAACAAGTCTTTTCTTGATCTTCCTGCTCTCGAGTATTAATTTCCTCTTCTGTAAGATGGAAACAATGCATCATCCCCATTAGCTGTGACATCGGTTTATAGATTTATCCTTGTGTAGAAATATTCTACTGTACTAATGATTGTTACTGTGAGGGCCAAGAAGAGAGAACAGGAAGAGAAGGGAAAGGAACAAAAAGAGGAAGCATGCCGGGATGCTACCAGTCCCCGAGAATGACCGGAACACAGGAGAAGAGGACAGAAGGGAGAGAGCAAGAGAAGAGAGTCACAGGCACAACAGGGCGAGCTGGACAGAATCCTGGCGGTTATGGCAGAGGCTGTGCACAGCTGGGGTGAACCCTTTAGATGGTTTGGTTTCCTCATCATCTCTATTTCTACTTTGTGTAGAAGAAAAATGATCTTTTACTTTCACCTAGAGAAAGACAAGAAGATTCACAACCTCTCAATTGATGTGGACTCGATACAGACTTTCATTGCTCAACCTGGAAATGTACCCCTGTGCCATCCCCGGATGTTCTTGATGACCTTTTCTTACAGGACCACAGTCCCCCTAAAGCAGAGAGGATGTGAAGGATGATGAAGGAGATTCTAAGGCACTTCTCAGTGAGCATCCTTTGCTTGTTATATTCAAAGGAGGAAAGACTGTATACCTTATGCTCCTAAGCCATCTCAAGAAAAAGCCCACTTCCTCCAGTGTCCTTGGGGTTCTATGTGAAGAAATCTCTCCTCAGAAATTTCCTTTTCCATGTCACCAAGTAAGCCAAACATTGTGTGCACCTGACTTCTACAATGGGCTTGCCTGTGTTCTCTGAAATATGCTGCAGGGTAAAAAGAAAGCTGACCTATCGGTGACCAGTATAGACAGCAGCAAACATCGGTCCCAGTCTCTAATTTCTAAGCATATTTATATCTTTCATCTCATTTTAGTTTCAGGACCTCTCAGGGGATAGGGATAATAGGGACGGTCAGTTTCACACAAGAGGAATTTGCAAGTCAAGCACAGAGCTCGTCCAACACGGTAAGACAGGGGGTCCTGAATAAATCGCCAATTGTCCACTCCAGGACCCTGACATGTTTTCCCGTCCTCTTCAGATAGGGCTATGTTGATTGAATGATGTCACCTATTGGACATCTTCTCTTCTAAAATTCCCTCTCTGCTCTCTGTGTATATTACAGTCTGCTCTTTGAAGGTCTGTCCTACTCAACCCTTTTTCAACCTGAAAAGCTGTAGCTGCTACTTTTAAAAAAATTGCCTTTCCTTAAGGCTCATAATCTCTAACTGCCATTAAAGCATTTCATTGTACTTAACTCCTCATTATGGTACAATTGAGATTCTGGTGTTCCATAACTACTCAAATAGCCACAAATAAACAAGAATATCACCGATAAGCCTTTCCCAACCAGCAGAACCAAAACTCTAAGACTCGTCCAAATGCCCTGTCCAAACACATAATGGTGAATATTTTGGAGGGGTTTTAAGTGCCTTTTTCCTCTAAGTACGGGCCCATAGATATGTGTCACCGAGTCCAGTGGTGCATTTCTGGTGCCATAGACTTCGTGATCATGTGAAGTCTTTGACAAGTGCACCCTGACGTGATCCTGGACATAAAAGTGTAGTGACTTACGATCTTAGTGACTCAGGTCCCTAAGTTAAAACTGAGGTTAGAATTCTAGATTGCCTACATCTCTTCATATTCCTAATATTCTAAAAACATTCAGATGAAGTCACCTGCAGTGAGAATAGTTTTGAATATAGTAAAATGGTTACAGTAAAAGGAAAAAGCTATGGCTGAGCATTTTACCTCTCAGCATTCTTAGTAGTATTGTGTTTCACTCTGGATCCAGGTTAAGTAGCATGCAGAACAAGAAGGATGATGTCTTAAGGGTTGGGGAAATAAATCCTGAACCTCATTCATATTTATTTTAAGATAGGAATGAAATGCAAATGTAAGTCAACTGCTAGGTCATCACATTGTTAGGCAATTAGAAAAGTCAGAGAGAACTCCCCAGGAGTTTACAGACACCAAAATGTAAGGAGTCATCCTGAAAATGCAACTGGAGGAATTTCCTAGAGTGGGACCAGGAGAATCAGAAGAGTAAACTTGGGATCCACTGAATCCCACTGTGATCACAACTGAGTCTGCCTCAACCCGGGAGAGTCATTCTCTTGGTAAAGTGATGCAGACCAGGCTGCAGATTTCTGTGTTGCTGAGAAACTGAGTATCAAGTTAGTGGCTTGGATCTTCCTGGTCACTTATTTCAGTTCTTGCACCAATGTGTTTCTTAACCTCCCCCCCCCGAATTAAGAAATAAACAAGCCAGCTAGACCAGCCACACTGTCAAAAGAAGCGCCTTGGAGAAGAAGCATAGTGAAATGTGTCAGAAAGACCAAGCTGCTGGGAGCTTTACTAGCTGTTTGTCAGACAAAGAGCTATTATCCAGAATATATAAAGAACTTAAAAAAATCAGTTCCCCCAAGTTTAAAGACCCAGTTCAAAAATGGGCATGTGAAATGAACAGACACTTCTCAGAGGAAGAAGTAAAAGCAACCAAGAAGCATATGAAGAAATGGTCAATGTCACTGGTCATTTGAGAGATGCACATGAAAACAACACTGAGATTTCATCTTATTCCACAAAGAACAGCCGCTACTGCAAAATCAACTAGCAATAAATGCTGATAAGGCTGTGGGGAGAAGGGAACCCTTCTCCACTGTTGGTGGGATTGTAGACTTGTGCAACCATTGCGGAGATCAGTGTGGAGATTCCTCAGAAAACTAGGATTAGAGGTCCCATTTGACCCTGCTGTTCCCCGGCTAGGAATATACTTGAAAGAATTGAAAGAATCATATCATAAGGACATATGTGCACCCATGTTCATAGCAGCTCAGTTTGTGATAGCCCAGTCTTGGAAACAACCCAGATGCCCTTCAACTGGAGACTGGATAAAGAAGAAATGTACACACCTTGAAGACACACTGATAAATGAAATAAATAGATCACAGATATGTAAATACTATATCTTTTGTGTGGTATGAGAACCTGTAAATGCAAATGAGTTCAAGACATATGATAGATTTTGTGAAATAGGAGATATTCAAAGAGAATGTGGCAGGGGAAAATAATGAGGGGAAAGAATATGATTTGAAAAGTAAAAGAAAGAACATGTATATAGTGTTTGGGAGGTTGTGGGGTGGGTAGAGATATGGGTAAAAATGAGAATTAATTCGTGTCATATACTGGTACAAATTCCCCAACGTTCAGTGCAATTGTGAGCTGTATATAAAATGTAACAATAAAGAATTCAATTTAAAAAAAAGACTGTTGCCGGGTGTGGTGGCTCACACCTGTCATCCCAGCACTCGGGAGGCAGAGACAGGAGGATTGCTGAGTTCAAGGCTTGCCTGGGCTACATAGTGAGCTCAGGGCCAGCCTGAACTACAAAGCGAGACCCTGTCTCAAAAAAAAAAAAAAAAGACTGTCAAACCAGGCCTCATACGGGAAATTGCTTCACTCCACACTCTCATCTGCACAGTCCTTATTCTAAGTCGTGTGTCTCCAAGTGCGCAGGTGCAGCAGAGCTCAAGAGTGACCAGTAGTCATTTCCCATATGCTAATAGTGCAAACTTTGAGAAACAAATGTCTGAGACCCAGAGGAATGGACAGATTTTGCCGAGGTTAGCGTCTGGCTATCACTACTTGGATCTAAAGTACAGCAGAGACTAGCTTCCATGCCACTTGAATCATTTTCTGCCTGAGTGTCTTGGAGTGAGCTTCTTGATATATTTGAGCCTGAGATCTTCCTCATACAAACATAAGGGACTTTTTGGAATTTTTAGCTGCTCAGTTTCTGTCACACCTTACAGGCACCATCTGCAAAGATGGTGGGCATTGTAGGAAACATCTGTTCTCACCGCCAACCTCCAAAATGCCCACTTTCTAAAGATCTTGGGAACATTTAGCGTAGGCTAAAGGAGTTCATTCTCCTTGAGGTCTCATTACTTTTGCCAGATCTGGCTGCTGTACTCCACGTTCTGTTGCATCGGTAACACATTGCTCTACGTTATGCAAATGTGCAAGCGCTTTACAAACTCATAGCAATTATAGGCTGAAAAATCAGTGCAGTGGTCCTGTTTCCTAGGATCCCATCCTATCAGGCATTTGATTCGTGATCTTTTCATTGTCTGAATGAATAGAAAAGAAAATTAATGGCTTTGTTTTAAAATATTTATGTGCCTCTCAAAGTAAATTACACCAATAAAAAAATATCAGACATTTGTTTTTATAGCGTGATTTGGAATTTCACCCTCTCTCCTTAGGGCTATTTTCCCTCCTGGACTCCAGCTGTTTAACAGCTTTTCTACCATCAGAGAATGGATTTTTATTTAAGATGCTACCTTCTGTAGGATCCATGCTGAAGACTAAACCTTCTGAATATTACCTTTGAAAGTAATCCCCTATGAATTTCTCACCATTCTGTTGAAACTTCATTTTATTTGGCTTCATTTTTTAATGCTCTAATAATTTTTAAGTAAACTTTCTTGCATGCACATAATGGTACCCAGACAGACCTTATCAATAAACTATAAATGCGTGACACAGGGGCTATTAGTCATGGGAGCCTGTGGTGATTAGATAATTAATAAAAGGAAAGGTAGTTGACAAAAGGAATAGATTTTAAATATTTAATGCCACATCATGAATTAGTGAGTAGAATTTTAATGGGTGATTCAGCTTCCCACTGTTTGATTCTACGAGGAAGAGAAAAAGGCAAGTACTTTGTGTTTGGAGTGGCTGCACACTGGAATGTTTGGATTCAGGCTTCCCTGGTTCTAAACCATGGCCTAAAGAGAATCAGTTAAGCCCTCTGGCCTCAGTTACCTTTATAACGCTCCAGAGGCACTCATAGTGGCAAAGCACAGAGTGTCATTTGCTATCATAAAGTAACAAAGTAATGAAATTTGAGCCTCACATACTAAAATGAGGCAGGGTGGTACACTGGGAAAAGATTGCCACATATCTCAAAATAAACACAAGAAAATGTCATTTGAATTTAAAAAGCCAATAGAACAATAAAAGTCTCAGAAAATTAGTTCTTCAGATATAATTGGGTTTATGAAAAATTTACTCATTTTTCCCTCTTATGAAGGATTAATGAAAATGTCTTCATATATTTGAACCAACATGGGACTGTACTAGTTCTTCAATCCTCCGTTAGCAGATGAAAGACAATTTTTTGCTCTCAAGTTCTATGGAACTATATATTTTAGATGATCAAAATCCATAGTTGTTATTATCTTTAATATAGATGCTTTAAAAATGGATTTCTTTGATTTAATCTTCTGTTAGCAGAACAGGTTGATATTCAGCTTTAAAAGTGAAAGTCAGGGGCCAGGGATTTAGCTCAGTGGTTCTGACATCTGTCTTGCAAGAGCAAGGTCTCATGTTCGATCCCCAGTTCAGTCCCCAGGAACCAAATATCACAGTACTGGGTGTGGTGACTCATGCCCACCACCAACCAGTATGACACACCACAATGTTGAGAGTGGTGGCTCACACCTGTAATCCCAGCACTTTGGGGCAAAGGCAGGAGGATTGCTGTGAGTTTGAGGCTTACCTGAGCTACATAGTGAGCTCAGGGGCAGCTGAACTACTTAGTGAGACTGTCTCAAAAAAAAAAAAATAAGTGATAGCTCATATTTTTTCTGCTTTAGTCAAATGATTAAATAGATGACAAGGAAAGTTGAAAATGTAGAATCTTGCTTTGTAAAGACTGTGCTATTATGCCTTGAAGTTGTATTTCTCTTTATTAAGTGTGCTGAAGAAAAATCATAGATCACTTGGAAATAGATTGTTTAAAGGAGCTGTGGTGTTATATCTGAGTGATATTCTCTGAAGTTTTCTCATTTTAGTTATAATTTCAGTATTCTCTTTATGTGGAAACATAGTGTATTAGCAAACTCTGAAATGTCATGTATTTTCTCCACATCAGATGGAAAATGACAAATGTGTGCCCTGTGCTAATGTTATACATTCATCTGCTATCCCTGAAAAATGTAGATGAAAGCTTGAAGTGGGCTGTGAAGCTTACATTATATCTGACAGAATTTGGAGGTCTGGAGCATCTTAAATTATGTTTAGCTCATGAAAATTTCTTAAAATGATAGACATTTGGGGCTGTATGTGGTAGCACATGCCTGACATCCCAACCCTTTGGGAAGCTGAGGCATGTGAATTGCAAGATGGAGTGTAGCCTGGTTAACTACTTAGTGAGACCCCATCTCAAAATTTAAAAAAATACACAGGTTTGAATATGGAGCTGTCTGTGAAGGTGCTGTATTCACTATCAAATACCAAAAAGAAAGAAAAAAGAAACAAGAAAACCACAGATAGCTTAGAAATTGTTTAAAAGAACATGTGACAT
Organism: Thryonomys swinderianus; assembly: GCA_004025085.1. NCBI lineage: Eukaryota > Metazoa > Chordata > Mammalia > Rodentia > Thryonomyidae > Thryonomys > Thryonomys swinderianus. Next base: position 12,071 of record PVIC010036022.1, read on the forward strand.
TGTACTATGATATTTTATAAACATGAAATAAATTTTTAAAAAATAATGCATCAAAAGTTTTGGAAGAAGGAATGAGATTGTAGTTCTCTTAGCCTTATGTTTGTTAAAAAAAAAGAAATTTGTTACATGTGAGGGAAATGGCTTTCAAGATCTAAGTTTATTAAAGAGTGTAGACTATCTCAAGAATAAGTCAAATGAGGCAAAGTGAAATGGAATATAAATAGCTCAATTGTAGGCAAATGCGCCAAAAAGGTCATGCTATATGGATTTGCTAGATGTAGTAACTGAAGTAATAGTTATAACCCAAGCTAAATTAGGATGTTCTAGAAAAGTGACTTAATCTAATAGAGGAGTCTAATATTGTGGATTCACTTTTTTTTTTTTTTTGAGACAGGGTCTCACTTTGCAGTTCAGGCTGGCCCTGAGCTCACTATGTAGCCCAGGCAAGCCTTGAACTCAGCAATCCTCCTGTCTCTGCCTCCCGAGTGCTGGGATGACAGGCATGAGCCACCACGCCCAGCACTGTGGTATGTGGTATTGATGGCTGGTGGGCATGAGTCACCACGTCCAGCATTGTATGTGGTTACTGAGATCGAACTCAAGACCTTGTGGTTGCAAGGCAGGCACAGGAACCACTGAGCCAAATCTCTGGCCCTGTGGATTCATTTTTATTGGGAACTGTAAGGAGTAATAGCATGATTGAATTTGAGAGTGGGGTTTTGTGGGTATTTCTCTGTTTGTTTCCTTGTCTATTCATGTAGATTTTGTTCCCTGACTTTTGAGAAACATGACCAAAGATCATAGAATATTAGAACAGCAGAAACTGATGATCATGTAGAAATTGTTCAACTAAGGCACAGTGAAGCTTCTTGGTAACTTCTTAGTGTGAAATCATTAATTTGGTCTTTGTGTCTATAGCAGATAACCCCTGATTGTTTCAGTACTGTGGACAGAACACAGATCCTTGGTACTGAAATACATCCCCAGTCCTTTTGATTTTGAGATAGGGTCTCTCTGAATTGCTTATTTGGCCAGGCTGGGTTTGAACTTGGGATCCCCCTGCCTTAGTTTCACAGGGTGCTGGTATCATAGAATGTACCATTATGCTAGGCTTGTCCAGTGATCTTTATAATTCCAGGAACTGTATCAACTGATCAGTATCAACTGTATCAACTGATCACCTCCCAGGTGGAAACCCAGTGTGCAGTACATGCAAAGTTTACAGTGGCAAGTTGACACAGCTCCTGCCCATAAGCAATCAGCTCATTTAAGTGAGAAGAGGTTATTCCAAGGTAAGGGAAAGGCAGTATCTTCTGAAGGGACAATCTGAAAGTCTCTAAGCTTAACCAGAACATAGATGTATGACAGCAAAGATATGAAAAATGGGATTGGTCTCTTTAGAGTAATGAACTACCTGTTTCTATGGAAAAGGGGTGAAAGAGGCCCACTGACATACATGACTAAAGTCAAAGAAAGAAAGAGTCTTCTAGCCAAGACAGGCAGAGAAATAGTGAGTGAGGTCAAAGAATGTTTCTATTCTTAAAATAATAAAGTAACAACTAATGTCCAGTTCAGGTTTTTCTAAGTACTACACTGTAGTCTTTACTGTTACCCTGCTCTACTCCTGTACATATTAATTACAGCTTTGTATTGATTTCTGGTTTTTCCATCACTGGAGCAAAAATACCTGTTTCTGGATTTTAAAGGAGGGCAGGTTTTTTCTGGCTCATGGTTTCCAAAGGTTCAGTTCCTGGTAAAGGGCATGATGGAGGAGAGCTGCACAACCCAGGGCAGGCAGGAAGCAGAGAGGGGCTGAAGAGCACAGCTTCCCAAGCTGTGTCCCTGCACCCACCTCTTCCACCAGCCCCACTTCTAAACACCTTTAGTAGTAAACTCACCAGTGGATGAAGCCACTGATGAGCATGGCATCCCCATGACCCTTTGCCTTCTAGAAGCCCTGCCTCAGAACGTATGTCTTTTGGGTGATATTCTACATCTCAGCCATAACAATTCCTGTGTTCCAGTCACTTCTGAGGTGTAGAAGAATAAGGACAACTGCTCACCACCCAGGTGGAAGTCCGGTGTGCAATACGTATGTGGTGATCTGATCATGACGTATGAGGAGGAAAATCAGAGTCAGTAAGGAAGGAAACTGTGAAGCAGGCATCCTGTGTACCTGCTTAACATCCAATGGGCTGCCTTCCTCCTGCTTGAACCTAGGAAGCCCTCGGGGGCATGACAGCTTTCACTGGTTTACAGCGACGCTCCTGCTCTTAAGGGGTGTGAGCGGGACCTGGCCAGAGGACAAGGGATAGAACATGCTGCTGATATTGAGCCCCATGTCGAGGACCTGGAATCTGTACAGAAGAGCAGGTTGGCTTCAGGAAGCTCCTCAAGGACAAAGGTCTCGGGTTGACAGCTTCTTTGTGGGATGTTGGAAGCCACACAGGAGAGGTTCAGAATGCTGAAGGATCCACTGTTCAGGGCCAGGCCAGGCACTTTTGGGTCTCCACCCGCCTTGTGTTCCCAACTGGCAACCATTTCTTCAAACAACCATTTCTGCAAAGAGAATGGGCTCTGAGAAGTGCGTGGTGTTTCCAAAACCCACCTGGGACTTGGGAACCCCAGACCCTACTCCAGCGACAGTTCTTTAGCCTACTGCATGGGGAAGATTTTCTGTAGCTTCACAGAGAGATCCGCAGCTCAGAGGAGTCCCTGAAGGAGTCCTATGCAGCCTCCGTGGGCTCTGGGACATCTGCCATCTCCACTCTGCCTGGCCTATCCAGGGCCAGGCCTGACTCATTTTCCCTGGGGTAGGACCAGGTGCGAGGTTCCAACAGAGAAAGCAGGAAAGTACAAATGACTCAGTGCCAAGGAAAGAAGGGAAAACAGCAGAGAAAGAATCATCCTTGATACCCACATACACAGAGGCAGCCATCCACACCCACCAGGAGTCAGAGGGTGCACCAGCCTCCCTGTCCTCCCTGGGCTCCCCTGGTAATGTGGCCTCAGGTGTCCAGTACAAGAGGTCCAGTGTTTGGCTCCTGGGTCTGAGACCTCTACCCCATGGTCTGCTGAGGCCCACACTGGGTTGTTGCAAGACAGAAGGGAAATCCTACAAAGTCCTCTGCTCAGGACCAGTGAATGACAAGCCATTGGCTCTGGGCTGTGGTGCCTGGTGATCAAGCTTGTAGTCCTAGTCATTTACCCCCAGAAGTAAGGTTTCCACTGGGCCCTAGTAGGCAACTTCTTCCCCACACAGGGCTTCACCAGGAGACCCCCTCTCCCTGTGACACAGTGACCCCAATACTCACTGCTTCTCCATGAGCAGCCCTCGTGCAGCCTGTGCCCAGCTGTGGGGAGCCACAATTGGGCTCCATCCGGGCCCTCTTTGTCACCTGCTGTGTGATTCTAGAGAAGTCACTATGCCTCCAGGGAGTCTGCAGCCCCACATTCTCAGGGGGACATTTGACCATCCCTTCCTGGGGTGTGGTCGGGTGACACGCCTGAAAACACTTGTGTACTTACCTGTGCTACTGGAGAGCTGCTGCCACTGTCCCTACAGAACATACTGAGAGGCGGGGCAATCCCAGGAAAAGGAGAGGGATAGAGTCCAGCCCACAGGCACCTCACCTGGTCCCACACAGGTATCTAAGCGCAGTCCCTTCCTTCCAGGCCCCTTTTCTGCTCTGCACCACAGGAACTCAGAAACTGAGATTTAGGTATCAGCCCAAAGCCACGGACCTTCCTGTGGGCTTTGGAATCACCCTGGTGCCTCCTCTGTTCCATGATGTGAGCCCTCTACTCCTAAGGAGCCCTGACTTTCTGGACCTGTGGTCTGAAGCCCATTCCCCAGAAGTGCTTTGCACTCAGCATCTGGACTCTGCAGAGGAGCACGGGGCCTAAGTGATGAGAGGTCAGTGCTAAGACTGACTTATGAGAAGCCTGTGCATGCTGCCAGCCTCCCTCTCCTGTGTTTGTCCTCTCTCCCTCTCTCTCTCTTCCTCCCTCTTTTTGAACTACATATTATGAGCTGCCTTGTGGACAGGTCCCACCCAAAAAGGGTCAGCAGTATCCTGGAAAAAAGCCAGACAAACACCAAGACTCAGGCCCCAGACTCTGCCCAGAGCTAAGCGAGGCTGGGGCAATCCCTCCCCTCCTATCCTCAGGGGCAAAGGGATTGGGCACACTGCTGGGTACAGACATGAGCCAATGTTCCTTTTTCCTTTCAGTGGGATGTAACACCCGCACCCACAACCTGGTCTCTAGATTAAGTCACTTCTTAGGGGCAGTGGGTAGGCATGTGCCATCTTTTCTTGGCATCTGGTGAATCAACAGAATTAAAGGGACCCAGGAATGAAGTGAAACTGTGGGTAGGGCCTGGGTTCTTCACAATGCCCTGCTTCCCCGGGAATCACTCTTTAGGAACCTTTTCTAAAGCAAGTGTTCTCCACAAGTTAAAATCTGGCATCTTAGAAGTTCAGAATTTTCACACATTGATGGAAAGTTGACATGTGAAAGTCAACTGTCTTGACTTATAACAAATTTTATTAGGTAATAACTAGATATGAAGAAATAGACACTTTTCTTCATATCATAGTGACATGTGCATCCATGTTCATAGCAGCTCAGTTTGTGATAGCTCAGTCTTGGAAACAACTCAAATACGTATCAACTGGACATTGGATAAAGAATATATGGTTTTTCAATAAATGGAGTATTGCTCTGCCCTAAAGAATGATAGGTTTGAGTCTTTTATACTCAAATAGACATGCCTTCAGGACATACTCATAAGTAAAATAAATAGGTCACAGATATGTAAATATCATATGTGTTCTCTGGTATGAGAAACTGAAGATATTAAGAAGTTCTAGAATGTGTGATGAACATTGTGAAATAGAAAATATTCAAAGGGAAATGTGGTGGAGGAGTGAGTAATGAGGGGTAAAGAAAAAAACGTGCTGGTAATAAAAAAAGGGAAACAAAATTTATGCATTTAGGGGGTGGGTAGGGGAACTGGAAAAATGAGAATTAAATTGTGTCATATACTGTTATAAATTCCCAATACTGAGTGTGATCACGATGTGTGTATACAATGTACCAATAAAGATAAAGATTTAAAAAAGAAATAGACACTTTCCAAACTTCAAAAACTTCTACCTTAGCCACAGAAACCTGACAAAGTATCTGCACATTTTCAAGAAAGGGCCATAGTGTCTAATTGACAGGAGCATTTGTCTACTGTGCGCTCTGTCCCACTGGACTGCATGAGTTTGAGAGAGGACTTTAAGCTGAGAAGCATCAGATTGCTCACCTTTTGCATGGGATTTTAAAGAGCTCCCCAGTGGGTCCAATAAGCACAAGATGGAGAATCAATGCTGCTCTCAATGAGCTGACAGTCAGTGTAGCCGCAGTTCATTAAAGCGCCTGGGGATTTGGGTGTGCAGCCCCTGTCTTACTGTGGATAGTGGTGTCCTTGGGCAAGACACTTTTCCATGCGGTTTTCCACTCATACAGAGTGAAGGGCAGATTTCAATTAAGTCTCACAGATTTAAAACCCTCTACAAGCTCAGAGTAGGGGAAATAAATGACCACATCCAAAAGATAGCTCTATCTCTAAGCAGCTTTGGAAGAAAAGTTCGATCAATGACACAGTTATTTTTAAAGTGTTCACTTAAAAGTGAAGCAAACCTGAAAAAAATGTATCCCTGTTCTTCACATTTTCACTTGTGGGTATTTATAAATATACGGAGGTGTTATGTGGAGACACAAGAGCCAGAAGTTTAACTATGTGGTAGTCAGCAGGTGAGGTGGGTGCATTAGGGCAATTTATTATTCTCACTTTTTTTCTTTGGCCCCCTTTACCTAAGAAATTTAAAGCTGTAAGAATGTTTTCTGAATCATTACGGCTCTTGAGTTGCACAAAGTTCCCCTTTTCGTCCTCTGTCCCCCTAGTATGAAGGTCAAGATTGGTTATTTTTGAGACAGAGTGTTGATAAAATACTAAATTGCCCAAACTTGAATGTGTAGTTCTCCTGCTTCAGCCTCCCAGAGTACTGGGACTACAGTGTTCATTATCTCACCACTTCCTTGTGCATTTTATGGGCAGGAGTGTGCGGGTAGTTTAGGTCAAAGTTCACACCTGTGTTGGGGTTCAACCCTCATACCAACACCTCCCATTTGAGAGGATCCACCCCAGTTCCGTGGTTACCTGTTTACCAACATCAACATTCATTCTGTGAATGGTCATAGGCTCAGGAATCCATGGTCAATCACTCTGTTTCACTTAAGTGATGAAAATAAGTGGCAAGTAGTTCTTTCAAGATTACAGAGGGAATCAGATGGGCGGTTTGGCAACTTGAATGTGTGTAAGTCAAGGACTTACTGTCTTTCTCTTCTTCCTTTGGTAGACAGTGTGCTTCATCCATTGAAATTAACGTGGGAAATGTTATTAACTGCATTTCCTAAAAGGTGCCCAACTTATATAGAAATCGCAGTTTCCAAAGCTATATCCTTTGGGCCAGATAGTATGAGATCTGAATGTGCTGGCGTGCCTGGTCTTTTATTCGTCAGACTGGAGTTCGCCATCTGCTGCATGGTCTGCAGAGAGCTGCTCCTTTTCTATATGCCATCACTGTTATCATGTGTAATAAAATGATTTGAATGAGATGAGGTCAACATTAAAACCAA
>PVIC010036023.1:0-18772 GCA_004025085.1 Thryonomys swinderianus
GGTACATAGCAAAACCCAGTCTCAAAAAAAAAAAAAAAAGACAATGCCAGACGTGGTGGCTCACGTCTGTAATCCCAGCACTCGGTAGGCAGAGACAGGAGGATTGCTGAGTTCGCGGCGGCTTGCCTGGGCACCATAGTGAGCTCAGGGCCAGCCTGAACTACAAAGCGAGAACCTGTCTCAAAAGGCAAAAAAAAAAAAAGGGGGGGGGCCTGGGGTACCGCGCCAATCTTAGATGCACAAGGGACTGAGTTCGATCCCCAGTACTGCAAAAAAAAAAAAAAAAACATACTTCGGTAAACAAAGTTTATACACCAAAATAATAATAATGCTTAAGGATTTTGTGTGTGTGCGCGTGTGTGTGTGTGTGTGTGTGTGTGTGTGTGTGTGTGTGTTTTCCTGAAGACAAAACCCTGGGCCAAGTATATATGGTAGGCAAACATCATCACTTACCCACACCCCAAACCCTAAAACATTCTTTAAGCAGGATAACAACGATCTTGGGTAGAACCTTAAGAGTTATAAGAAATGAGGAGGAAGGGAGGCATGGTAGCACATGCATGTAATCCCAGCTATGGAGGAGGCTGACCCAGGAAGATGACAAGTTTGAAGTGAGACTGGGAAATTTAGCAAGACTCTGTCTTCAAAAAAACCTTAAAAACAGATACAGTTAAGTAGTAGAATGCCCCTGGGTTCAACCTCTAATACCTCAGGAAAAAAGTGATAAATATATGGCTAATTCTAAATGAATTAATAATAATAGCAAACAATAATATCTTGTTAGTTTTATGTATATTGTATTACATATATATTCAAATTTATCAAAAATAGTTCACAAACATACAAGGTTTGCTTAATTTATCACATTTTTAAATCACATGACAAGGGTTCCAGATATAGCTCAGTGAGAAAGTACACACTTTACATACACAAGGCCTTAAATTCAATTCCCAGAATCACAAGTACAGTCACAGAATAGTTCAATAGTTGCATTAAAAAGTACTTGACAAGGACTGGGCATGTAACTCAGTGGTATGACATTTACCTAGCATGAAGGAGGTCCTGGGTTCCATCCTTAGCACCACCAAAATTTAAAAACCACTTGACAAAATCACTATGCATTATTTTTAATTACTCAAACAATAGAAATTTCTTCAATGCAATTAAAAAAGCAGTTCTGAGGATGCACTTCAACAAACTACTTAAGACTCTGGAGATAAGCAAAGTCAAAACTACATTCATAATGCCAAGACACCACTTTTCTTTTTTCTGTATAAACATGTGTAATAATCTAAAAGTAATGAAGGATAAACTTGGCATTTACGAAGGCACTAGCACTAAAATGTCACTGAGTACTTTATGACCAAAAACTATTTAAAAAGCTAGTTTCACTTAAGATGTCATCAAACTATTTCACTATGTTCTTTATGACCATTCACAAAACCCAGCCTAGAGTGTCTGATGGGAGTGACAGCAGTGAGAGAATATATGCTTCAAATCTTTTTCCCTCTTTAAAAAAAAAAAATTCAATCAACCACACACAAAACAATTCCCTGTATGAGAAATCCAGAGACCAACTGAGACATCTGTAAAAGGCAAATGTAAAACCAGATGCTTTAATTATAACAGGAAAATTCAGGAGATGTTTCTCCCTCTAGCACAATGCCATGTGATCAGGCAAAAACTCCCAGCATCTGAATTTTTCCTAGGGAGGAAAACAGAAGACAGTGTTCCTGATTCTTCCTGGTGAGGGGCAGACCAAGAGACTGGTTTCTGTCTTGCCAGTCTGGGAACACAGATGGGATCTGGCACAAACTGGATGCCAGAGGGTGACTGAAAATGAAACAAAACAAAATAGCCAGGAATCCTGCTCCTGTCCCAGAGGACCCACAGCACAACAAAGTACAATACATCTCATCTCTCACTTGGGGAAGGAAGAGAAGAGTGCATAATACATCCAAAATGGCACTTCGGGGTACTGCATGAGAGTAGACTAGTTTCTGATCAGACTGACTTGTGTGGTACTCACAGAATCTAGAATGTTCAAGATATCTAGAGGCTGCTGAGAAAACAAATGGGCAGGTGGGCAAGCTACTGCTTCAAAGGACCTGTGATTTAGCAGAAGGACACCATAGTGCAAGATATTACAAAAACCGGAGGGGGGGGCGTCTCTTACTACAATAAATGAGCACAAATTCAGAGGAAAAAATATGCACAGAAAAGTTTTGAGATGCTTCCAGAATTCTCTAGCTGGACTGACTAATGGAAATCTCTACTTACAAAAATCTAATCCATAAGGACTAGGAAAGATGATTCATCAAGTGTTCAGATACCAACACAAAGTTATAAGACTATGAAGAAACAGGACATTGCCAATCAAAGGACCAAATAAATCTCATGAAACCAATCCTATAGAAACATAAGCACATGAATTATCCAACAAAAGAATTTAAAATAATCATAAAGAGGGCCAGAGATTAGCTCAGTGGTTCCGGCGCCTGCCTAGCAAGCACAAAGTCCCTAGTTCCATCCCGGTAACCACATACAACAATGCTGGGCGTGGTGACTCACAACCACCAGCAATCAGTACCACATACCACAGTGCCCGGCACGGTGGCTCACGCCTGTAATCCCAGCACTCGGGAGGCTGAGGGGGGAGGATTGCTGAGTTCGAGGCTTGCCTGGGCTACATAGTGAGCTCAGGGCCAGCCTGAACTACAAAGCGAGACCCTGTCTCAAAAAAAAAATAAAAAATAAAAATTAAAAAAAATAATAATCATAAAGACCATGGGATTTAGCCCAGTGACGCCACACCCGCCTCACACGTGCAAAATACTGAGTTCAATCTCTGGTACCAGAAAAAAAAAATCACAAAGGTATTCAAGCTCAGGAAAGTGATACATGAGTAAAATGATAACTTCAACTGAGACAGAAAATATTTTTAAAAAGAGAGAAATTCTAGACCTGAGTATAATAACAGGATGAAAATTACCCTAGAATAGTTCAACATAAGATTCTATAAGGCAGAAGAAAGCATCCACACACTCAAAGACAGATTATTTTAAGTTATCCAGCAAAACTAAAGAGAAAAGTCATGAAAAACAGAGAAGAAAAACCTAAGAGACATCTAGAACATCATCAAACAAACCAATATATATACTATGGGAATTTCAGAAAAATCAGAGGGTTGAAGTCAGAAAACTTAAAAAATAATGGTCAAAAATTTTCCCAAATCTAGGGCCCAGAGATTTAGCTCAGTGGTTCCAGCACCAGCCTCGCAAGTGCAAGGTCCTGAGTTCGATCCCTGGTAACCACATACAATGCTGGGCATGATGACTCACACCCACCAGTAATCAATACCACATACCACAGTGCCGGGCAGTGGTGGTTCATACCTATAATCCCAGCACTCGGGAGGCAGAGACAGGAGGATTGCTGAGTTTGAAACTTGCCTGGGCTACATAGTGAGCTCAGGGCCAGCCTGGGCTACAAAGCAAGACCCTGTCTCAAAAAGAAAAAACATTTTTCCCCAAATCTAGAAGATACAGATATTCAGATTCAGGAAGCTCAAAAGATCTCATATAAAACAAACCCAAAAAACTCCACACCAAAACACATTATTATCAAACTTTTAAAAGTCAAGGATCAGGCCAGGGATTTAGCTCAGTGGTTCTGGTGTCTGCCTAGCAAGCACAAGGTCCTGAGTTCTATCCCCAGTACCATATACGACAATGTCAGGCATGGTGGCTCACACTTGTAATCCCAGCAATCAGTAACCACATACCATAATACTGCCGCGGTAGCACCTGGGAAGCAGAGGCAGGAGGATTGCTGAGTTCGAGGCTTGCCTGGGCTACATAGTGAGCTCAGGCCCATCATAGACTACAAAGCAAGACCTTATCTCAAAAAAAAAAAAAAAAAGTCCAAGTGGCTACACATACACAAGACTGGTCAAAAGCTGTCACAAAAGACAAAGACCTAATATAGTCAACTCACCAGAAAAGTATGATTGTAAATATACAAACATAACTACATAACAGGACAACATGAACAAACGTATGAGGGAAACATGGACAGAAATGAAGAAAAAGACAGCAAAACAATACAGGAAATGTCAATAGTTCACTTTCCACTGATTTTTTTTTCTCTTCTCAATTTCATTTATTAATGCTCTAATTTTACTTCCTTACTTCTGTTAACTTGAGCTTAGTTTTTTTGTTTCTTCTACTTTCTTAATCCTCCCCCCACTTCCCATATTGGGGATCAGAAAAAGGGGTACATTAGTGTTTTTTGTTTTTTCTATTTCCTTAATCCTCCCACTTCCTATATGGGGGATCAGAAAAAGGGGTACACTAGCACTGAACTACCGGCAACCTATTTGAGACAAGATCTCATTAATTGCCTAGACTGGTCAAAAACTTGCCATGCTCCTGCCTCAGCTTCCCAAGTACAGCAGGAACACAGAAATGTGTACCACTGTGCCTAGAACCCTTTTTCTTTTGGGGGGGGTTGTTTTTGGTTTATTGTTTTGTTTTGAGAGTTTCCCAGATTGAGCTCAAACTTGTCCTTGTCATTCTGCTACCCTGCTGCCCAAGAGCACTGGTATTACAGGTGTGCACTATTAACTCCAGCTTTCCCTGCCCTTTTAAAATTTGATTTTTAGGAGTCATGCTAAGTAAATTGCTCAGGCTGGCCTCAAACTTGCAATCCCCCTACTGCAGGCTCCTGAGTAGCTGGGATTACAGGTGTGCACTTCTGTACCTAGTGTTTCTTGAAGTTTTGAGTTGAGGGTTTTTCTTAATTTTTGTTGTGTTTTTGCTTTGTTTGCTTTGCAGTGCTGGAAATAGAACTCTAGCACTTTGCATATGATGAGAAAGAGCTCTGTACTTCCCCCTTAGTACTACTACAGCATAAGCTTTGTTTTGTATTTTCAGTTGCTCAGTGTATTTCTAATTTTCTTTTTGTTTCTTCTTTGACTGTTTGAATGTTCATGCCATTTAATTTTCACACAACTGAATTTTCCAATTTTCCTTCTGGGATTGACTGATAGCCAGTTTCATTCCAATGTGGTTGGAAAAGACAATTGGTAGAATTTCAATCTTCTTAAATTTGGGGGAAAAAATCTTGGGAGGGTGACCCAACGTATGATCTGTCCTAAAACAATTTTATGTATGCTGGACAACAATGTGTATTCTTTTCTTGAGGGGAATATTCTATGTATATATCTGTTAGGTCCATTTGTTATACAGTTTTGCTCAATTTCTGTTTCTTTATTAATCACCTATTAGGGATGCTCAACTGTATCTGATAAAGGGTCAATCTCCAGAATACTATATAATGAGCTTCAACAACTTGATAGGAAAAAATATGTGACTAAAAAAAGGAACAAAGAACTTAAATAAATATGACAATTAAAAGGCCATTATTTTTACAAAAAAAAAGTATTAGGAAGAATGTGGAAAAATTGAAACTCCTATGCACTGTTGGGAATCTAAAATGATGCAGCCATTATAGAAAACACTATGGGGGCTGAGGATTTAGCTCAGTGGTTCCGGCATCTGCCTTGCAAGCACAGGGTCCAAACTTCAACCCCCTACCCCTGGTAACCACACACCACAATGCCAAGAGTGGTGACTCACGCCTGTAATACCAGCACTCGGGAGGCAGAGGCAGGAGAATTGCTGTGAATTCAAGGCTTACCCAGGCTACTGAGCTCAGGGCCAGCTTGAACCACAAAGTGAGACCCTGTCTCAAAAAAAAAAAAAAAAGAAAAAAGAAAAAAGAAAAGAAAAGAAAGAAAACACTATGAAGCTTACTCCAAAATATTTAAAAAGAACCAACATATGTTCTAGTAATCCCACTTCTGGGTGTCTATCTAAAAGAATTAAAATAAAGATCTCAAATAGGTATCTACCCTCCCATGTTCACTGCAGCATTACTCACAACAACCAGGATGGCAAAAACATATCAACAGAAGAATGGTTTAAAAAAATGTGTGTATATACATATACTAGGCAATGGATTAACATTCAACCATAGAAAAGGAAACCCTGTCATGTGTTACAACATGGATGAACCCTGAAGACAATCCTGAAGAAAAATAAACCAGACAGTATGAGAAATATTGCAGAATTCTATTTATATAAAGTATCTACTATATAGTAGCAAAAAGCAGAATAGTGGTTTCTAAGGGCTAGCAGAAAAGTAAACAGAAGTTACCATTTAATGGCTATAAAAAAAGATCTAGAGATTTCAGGTACAATGGTGTGCTTATAGTTAATAAATTTTATGGTTCACAAAAGGTTAAGGTAGATCTCATGTTATGTGCTTTTGGCTGGGGGTACAATTCAGGGGTAGTCTGTATGTTGAGCATGCTTGAGGCCTTGAGCGGAATGCCCAAGTGGGGACATGGTATCTGTGAAGTGAGCACAGTGAGTTGTTCCCCTCCCCTCTCCTCTGCCTCCCTTTCTCCTCAGGTAACTCTCCTACTTGGGCACTGTACTTTTGGCTTTTAATCCACTGCCATTGGGTCTAACTCTGTACTTCAGATTTTATCTGCATCTTAACCTGGGTGCCTGGATGAAAAACTCAACCCTAAAATCTTGGTCATCTTCCCTGTAGAACTGAATTCAATTCAGATTTTATCTAACAGACCACTGTTCAAAAATCCAGCACCAAAAAAAGAGTTGTTATTAACTGTACTAAAAATCCTGAGCCCAGAGCTGGTGGTATAGCCTAGTGGTACAACACTTGCCCAGCATGTGTGAGGCCATTGGTTTGATCTTTAGAACAAAAAAAAAGAATCCAAAATACATGTCTTTTTAAAAAAAAGTCTTTTTAATAGTCTATGAGATACAATAAAAAACCTACATGAAGAATTTCTGCTACACATCAAAATACTACGGTTGTCTACAAGAGAGGCATTTATGCTATTGTCTGAATTATTAGCTGAATGTCTTGTTTTGTTTTGTTTTGTTTTTTGAGACAGGGTCTCCCTTTGTAGTTCAGGCTGGCTCTGAGCTCACTATGTAGCCTAGGCAAACCTCGAACTCAGCAATCCTCCTGTCTCTGCCTCCCCAAATGCTGGGATTACAGGCGTGAGCCACCACACCCGGCACTGTGGTATGCGGTATTGATTGTTGGTGGGCGTGAGTCTCCACACCCAGCATTGTATGTGGTTACCGGGGACTGAACTCAGACTCAGGACCTTGTGCTTGCGAGGCAGGCGCCGGAACCACTGAGCTAACCCTCCGACCCTGAATGTCTTGTTTTTAATGGAACATCATTTTTTACTTGAAAGAATAACTGAAAATCAAACTTTGGTTTTATTCAGACTTAGATCTCTGGCAAACCATTTTCTCAGAAACGAATACAGTGAGTCTGTCACCTCAGAAAACAACTTAGTATTTGTTGCCAATGACAAATTTAAGCTTTCAAACAAAAACTACAATTTTAGAAAACTTGTTAATGCCACTGTGGAACTACCTGTTTCTTAATTCATCATGACTTTCCTGATAAGCTGAGTGATGATAGTAAAGAATGTATTTTTAATATTACACAAAAATGTATATTAATACTGTTTGAAAGACCTGCATGACTCACTGAACCAAAATTTTCCAACTGACCAACATACAACATTGCAAAATAATGCCCAAGTAGGGCCGGAGGGTTAGCTCAGTGGTTCCGGCGCCTGCCTCACAAGAGCAAGGTCCTGAGTTCGATCCCCGGTAACCACATACAATGCTGGGCGTGGAGACTCACGCCCACCAGCAATCAATACCACATACTACAATGCCGGACGTGGTGGCTCACGCCTGTAATCCCAGCACTGGGGAGGCAGAGACAGGAGGATTGCTGAGTTCGCAGCGGCTTGCCTGGGCACCATAGTGAGCTCAGGGCCAGCCTGAACTACAAGGCCGAGACCCTGTCTCAAAAAGCAAAATAATAATAATAATAATAATAATAATAATAATGCCCAAGTAAAAGACACTATAAGAGAAACAAATAGATCTTAATTTAATAAGGTATACAAAAAGTTTACTGATGTTGTTTCAAATTTTACGTTAAAACAAACTATCAAGAAGAACCTGGGATGTAGCTCAGTGGCACTGCACTGGCCTGACAAGCACAAGCCTGAATTCAATCTTGGGAGAAAAAAAAAAAAAAAGAAAAAGAAATTGCCACTAGGGAGCTGGGCTCTGATGGTACATCTGTGATCCCAGCTACTCAGGTGGCTGGGGTGGGTTGATCACAAATTCAAGACCAGTCTGGGCAACTTAGTGAAAAGCTGTTTCAAAAAAGTGTTTTAAAAACAGATGTAAATATAGCACAGGGCTCCTTTGAATAAATCAATCCCCATGACTGGGAAGAAAAAAGGGAAGGAAGAGAGGGAGGGGAAAAAAAGAAAAACAAACTGCCACTGAGGGTGGGTGACTATGAGCCACTTGAGTCCAGGAGTTTTAAACCAGTGTGGACAACAAACTGACAACTTTTCCGGGAGGATGAAGAAACAAACTGCCACTTGACAGAACAACATGACATCAAAGAATATGTACAGTCACTCAAAAAGGCTAACAAAATTATCTTCCTCTTGCCAACTACACAGTACCTCAGTTCATCCATTTGTTCTACAATTTTGGAAAAGATGGCCATATTTGTATTTGTGTGGGAAAGCTGGCCATGGTTGTTTGTCACTGGATGCAGAATTTGCAAACAAAAACAAAATGTGGCTAAACACTTCTGTTTGTGAAGCAAACTGTTAGCAAACAAAAGCATTCATGAACCAAGGTACCACCATAATTATCTGTATGAGACTACATTTCCTTCACATACTTCAACCTCAACAGACTGCAACCCTTACCTCCCGGCAAAAAATCACTATCAGGTATAAAGACCCAAAACTGAAAAAGTAATTAAGTTTCCAGAATATTATAGAAAGATAGCTTCATTAAACTTGGGGTTTAAAATAAAATAAAATAAACTTGGGATTCAAAAAAGACAACACAAAAAGGCATTAATAATAATGTGAATTGTATATAAATTGTACCAATAAAGAATTCAATTAAAAATAATAATAATAATGCGAATTATGGCTAAATCTGACTCTACTAAAATGAATAATTCCTATTCATCCGAAGTCACCACTATGAGAGTGGTTTTGCAATCTAAAGAATAAGAAAAAACAATTGTAACATACACAGTGTAACCTACAAAGGGCTCAAATACAGACTATACAAGGAACTCCTACAAATAAAAGGGAAAAAATGAGAACAACTCAACAGAATTATAGGTAAGCAATATAGAAAGGCCCTTCAGACAAAGAAAATAGAACTCCAAATGACCAATTGTAGCTGACCCTGGTTCTGAGTCACCATTCTGGCTATAGGTACCAACCCACCCAGCCAAGCCAGCCTTCCCTGCTGGTCTCAGGACCCTCCTGCCCCAGATGCCACCTACAGGGAGCCAACCCACTCCTCTGGGCTTTTTCCACCCAAGGGCCACTTGTGGGAGACCTAAACCTGATGCTTTCTTCTCCCTAACCCAGGTGAAGGAGGATAAATGAAGGAGTCAGTTTAACATATGGGCAGTCAGGGGGCTCTTGCCTCTAATAAGCAGAAAAGCCCCCCCCCCCACAGTGTCTGGCTCATCTTACTTTTATTCATCCAAATACAGCGCCAGAACCACTGAGCTAACCCTCCGGCCCTCAAATACAGATACGGGCAATCTAAGTAACACAAGATTCATCTGCTTTCCAACATCCACTAACACATGTTCAGGGAAACAACTTCACCTCAGCTGTCTTAACTTTTCCCTAGAACCTACAATATGCCATCATCAAAGTGCAGCCTTTCTCCTTTGTGAGCATAAAGGCAGCCAATCAGGCCACAGTTCTCTGGTCTCCCACAACCAATAACATACAAAATGACGCTTAATGAAATATATACCATAATACAATACAATCAAATACATATCATACTAACAAGTTTTAAAGTGTGACAGTACCAAATGTTAATGAAGGTGTGAAAAAAATCACCTCTCACACTCTGTCTATAGGAGTGCATAAAGAAATAGTTTGGAACTAATAAAGCTGAAGTTAGTTAAGTGTAATCTATAGCCCAGCGAACCTATACTTTAGTGCATACTTCAAAATATAAAAAAAAGTTTCTTTGGCACTGTTAACAGGTGAAAAATGTGTTTTAAATGCTCATCAATAGCACGAGAAATAAAATGTATTGTTTTATAATGGAATATCATGCAACTAGAAAACAAATGAACTACAACAACACAGACGGACCCTAAAGACATAATTGTTGATCAAAAGCAACCAGACACAATAGAATACATGTCATTTGTATTAAGCTCAAAATCAAACTTATTAGTAAAACTGTAAAATGATGCAAGGAAGAAGAAAACCTTAAGCGTCAACACAATGGTTACCTCAGAGGAGGTTGGGAGGGCTCTGATGAGGAAAAAAAATAATATCACCTTGATCTGAGTGTTAAGTGTGTGTGCATATACAGAAATACTTTAAGCTCTACATTTAAGATTTGTGCACTTTTTTTTTTTTTTTTTTTTTTTGCTTTTTGGAGACAGGGTCTCGCTTTGTAGTTCAGGCTGGCCCTGAGCTCACTATGGTGCCCAGGCAAGCCGCCGCGAACTCAGCAATCCTCCCGTCTCTGCCTCGCGAGTGCTGGGATGAAAGGCGTGAGCCACCACGCCCAGCATTATATGTGGTTACCGGGGATCGAACTCAGGTCCTTGCGCTTGCAAGGCAGACGCCGGAACCACTGAGCTAACCCTCCGGCCCGATTTGTGCACTTTTTAAATTTCATGATTTAAAAAATAGTTCTTACAAGTTGAAGTTTTTTTAATAAACAAAATCAATTAATGCAAACATAAGTTTCTTGCTCTTTTATATCTAGCTATCTTATTTCTAGTACATGAAGCAATTTTACAACTTAAAGAATCTCCTTGGAAATCACATCAAAGGCCAAATATGAGGCCACATTACCATCATTCACGGAAACATTATCTATTTTGTAGATTACCCAAACCCTTGCAGTTCACCTCTTTGTTATTTGATCATGTTAATACTTCATCATCAGGATGATCAGGATAAGGATGTTAGTCAATACGATAAATTTTTTCTCCTTAGTAAGTCCCTTGCAGGTCTTATAAAATTATTTTCAAAACCAAAACCTAAAAAGCCATTGGGGGCCAGGCACGGTGGCACACCCATGTAACCCCAGCACTTGAGAAGCTGAACCAGGAAGATCACCTTGAATTTGAGGCCACTTTAGGCTACATAGTGAGTTCAGTGACAGCCTGAGCTATGAAACAAGATCCTGCCTCAAAAAAAAAGGTCATTGTGAAGTAATTTAAATCATCACACATTTGAAAAGCTTATTTAGTTTTAAGTTTTTAACCACCTCCCAACTGAAAAAAACAACAGCTAATAAAGAGGATTTTGAATGTTCTAAGCACAAAATACACTGGTAAATACACTACTCTGATCTGATCATCACATTGTATACATTATACATTTGATCATTACACATTGTACTAAAATGTTCCATACACTGTACTGATACATATGTACAACTGCTATGTGTCAATTTAAAATATAAACCTACTTTAAAAAACAATTTTTCAGAGAGCACTTGAAAGCAGCAAAATTAGTTTAAGTTTGATCCTAAGCACCTTCAACCACATTCGTGGGGAAAGCCTTTCAAGAGGTTAAAAACACTAGTTAACCTTCTAATTTCATAAAATGTTAAACTTACCACAAGCTAACCTAGAATATAAAACAAAATCTTCCTTCTAGAAGGTAATAGAAATAACATTTGCTTCAAACTACCATTAGAAACTATAAGCAAAGAAAAACAAAGTCTATTTAGCTTTTTTATTTAAAGTATATATAAGGAGTATTAAAACTAACTTCACTAGGGTCAGAGATTTAGCTCAGTGATTCCAGCGCTTGCCCGACAACAAGGTTCCTGGTTCAATCCCTAGTACCACATACAATAATACCAAGCATGGTGACTCATGCCCATCAGCAGTCTGTACCACAAACCACAATGCCAGGTATGGTGGTTCACACCTGTAATCCCAGCACTCGGGAAACAGAGGCTGGGGATTGCTGAGTTCAAGGCTTGCCTGGGCTACATAGTGAGCTCAGGGCGAGCCTGAACTACAAAAGGGAGACCCTGTCTCAAAAAAAAAAAAAAAAAAAAAAAAAAAACCTGCTTCACTATTTACTATTAAGTACTGAAACAATTCTTCCCCACTCCCATGGTTCCTATAGGGTCATTTCCTTGTAAAATAAATAGCAGAGTAAACAAACAGCAGAAAGTGTCATGTCTTTGAGAAAAGAACACTAACAGTCAAAATCAAGTACAATATCTCACCCTTCCCTTTGTGCTCAAGCTACTAAAATGAAAGGTCAAACATTCCTTCTTACAGAAAGTTTAACTTTTTTTTTTTTTTTTTTGAGACAGGGTCTCACTTTGTAGTTCAGGCTGGCTCTGAGCTCACTATGTAGCCCAGGCAAGCCTTGAGCTCAGCAATCTTCCTGTCTCCTCCTCCCGAGTGCTGGGATTACAGGCGTGAGCCACCACGCCCGGCCAGAAAGTTTAACTTTTTAAAAATTCCTTTTTATGGCAAATGCATCTGCTTCCTCACATTTCCAATAGCTTCATGTTCTACTTATTTTAACAATAAATACACACCTCGTTCAATTAGCTTTCCAATGGTTGCGACAAAGCTGGTATCAGCGTTCCAAACTCCTAATGTTACAGTCACTATTAAATAAATTTAAAATAATGAAATACAGCTGGGCGTGGTGGCTCATGCCTGTAATCCCAGCACTTGGGAGGCAGAGACAGGAGGATTGCTGAGTTCAAGGCTTGCCTGGGCTACATAGTGAGCTCAGGGCCAGCCTGAACTACAAAGCGAGACCCTGTCTCAAAAAAAAAAAAATAATGAAATATGACTCTATATTTTCAGTCACCTGGGACACCAACATTCTTTGGGAAAAAGATATTATCTTCAAGAGCTACTAGTATCTCACCGATCTGTTCAAATTGTGTATAAAATTATTAATAGGTTACTACATTCAGGCAATTCACTTCTGTTACAAATACTCATATTTCACTATTATAAAAGATGTACTCCTTGGTTATAGGAGGAAAGTAAAAAGAATTCCTCCCCATAGGTAATGTAAATTTATGTTTTATTCTCCATAAGCAATCCACTAAGGGCAGTAAATATCTTTAAAAAAATAATTGTTTTCAGCCAGTGGATTTAGCTCAAGTGGAAGCACAAGGGCCCAAGTTTGATCCCTGCTACCGAAAAAAAAAATTTTAGAATTCTGCATTTATCTTACATCTACCACTAAGCCAACCTAAATTTATTGAGATGGGGGAGCAGACAAACAATCTCCAAAAGTTGTCCAGTTTAATATGTCTTTAAAAACTAGCAAAATATCCTGCCTTGGTCTAAATTCTAATTATTATTTTAGTCCTTTAATAACATCCAAAGGTTTGGTATACTACCTGTTATCCCAACACTCAGAAGACTGAGGCAGGAGGATCACCATGAGTATGAAGCTACCCTGAAATAAATAGGAGGACCCTGTCTCAAAAACAATACCAACATTTGCAGATAAAATAGATTTCAAACCCAAACTGATTAAAAGGGATAAAGAAGGTCACTATATTCTCGTACAGGGAGCTATCCTAGAGAAAGAAATAACAATCATAATATTTATGCACCAAACTCCAATGCACCCAACTATATAAAACAAACATTACTGGACATGAAAAGCCAGTTATCCATGAATACAATAGTAGTAGGGGATTTTAATACTCCATTGTCACAAATTGACAGATCTATTGGACAAAGAATCAATAAGGAAATAAATACTTGAGCTAAATCAAACTAGAGGCCTACAGAATTTTTCACCCTACAAAGCAAGAATATACCTTCTTCTCAGCTGCTCATGGATCATTCTCCAAAATAAATCACATTCTAGTCCATAGAACAAGCTTAAGTAAATGCAAAGGAATCAAAGTTATCCCCTGCATATTATCACGCCATAGTGCCTTGAAACTGGAGCTGAATAGCAGAAGAAATTCCAAGATCCTCACAAACACATGGAAATTGAACAACACTCTGTTAATCAACCAATGGGCCACAAAAGAAATTAAAGAAGAAATTAAACAGTTCCTGTAACTAAACGACAACCCCAGCATAACACACAGGAATTTATGGGACACAATGAAAACAGTTCTGCAAGGGAAATTCATAGCAGTGAATGCCTACACTCGGAAAATAGAGCAAACTGAAATAAACAATCTAACGATGAACCTCAGACAATTAGAAAAAGAGGAGCAAAACAAACCCAAAGCACATACTAGAGAGGAAATTATAAGGATCAGAACAGAAATTAATGCAATGGAGACAAAGAGAAGAGTACAAAGAATCAATGAATCAAAGAGTTGGTTCTTTGCAAAGATAAATAAGATCGACAGACCCTTAACCAACCTTATCAAACAAAGGAAGGAAAAGGCTCAAATCCATGCTATAAGGAATGAAAATGGGGAAATCAGCACAGACCCAGAAGAAGCCCAAAGGCTAATAAACACGTACTTTGAAAATCTATACTCCAAGAAGATGGAAAATCTAGAAGAAATGGATAGATCCCTAGACACATATGAACTTCCAAAGCTGAATAAAGAGGATATAAAAATGTTAAACAACCCGATATCAATCTGGGAAACTGAAAATGTAATAAAAAACCTACCAACAAAGAAAAGCCCTGGTCCTGATGGCTTCACTGCTGAATTCTATAAAACTTTTAAAGAGTTAATGCCAGTACTTCTCAATCTCTTTAATGAAATCGAAAGGGAAGCAGTACTCCCCAAATCATTCCTTGAAGCAACCATCACCTTGATTCCAAAGGCAGGGAAAGATCCCACCAAACAGGAAAACTACAGGCCAATCTCTCTAATGAACATTGACATAAAAATCCTCAGTAAAATACTGGCAAATAGAATACAGAGTTATCAAGAAAATCATACACCTTGATCAAGTCGGATTTATCCCAGGGATGCAAGGCTGGTTCAACATACGTAAATCAATCAATGTAATAAACTATATTAACAGACTCAAGGACAAACACCATATGACTATCTCAATAGACGCAGAAAAAGCATTTGACAAAATCCAACACCCATGTATGATCAAACCCTACAGAGAATTGGAATCAATGGACTTTATCTCAATTTAATACAAGCTATTTATGAGAAACCAACAGCCAGCATCACACTTCAATGGGAAAAAACTGAAACCTTTTACACTAAGGTCAGGAACGAGACAAGGATGCCCGCTGTCACCACTCTTGTTCCATAGAGTGCTGGAAACACTAGCCATAGCAATCAGGCAGGACAAAGACATAAAAGGAATAAAGATAAGAAAGGAAGAAGTTAAACTGTCATTATTTGCTGATGATATGATACTCTATCTAGAAGATCCTAAAAACTCAACCAAAAGACTGCTAGACTTAATTACAAATTTGGTAGTGTTGCTGGATACAGGGTCAATGCTCAAAAATCAACAGCCTTTGTCTACACAAACAACAGACTCACTGAAAGAGAAATTGGGGATTCAATCCCTTTTACAGTAGCACCCAGAAAAATGAAATATCTGGGAATCAACCTAACAAAGGAAGTGAAAGACCTCTACTCTGAAAACTATAGGACTCTGAAAACTGAGATAGAAAAGGAAACCAGAAAGTGGAAAGATATCCCTTGTTCCTGGGACGGGAGAACTAACATCATCAAAATGGCTACACTTCCACAACTACTATACAGATTCAATGCAATTTCAATGCTATACTTCACAGAGCTAGAGAAAATGATACAAAAATTCATCTAGAAACACAAGAAACCTAGAATAGCAAAAGCAATTCTAATCAACCAGGACATGGCAAGGGGGTATTACAATCCCCAATTTAAAACTCTACTATAAAGCCGCTGTGATAAAAACTGCATGGTACTGGCAAAGTAACAGACCCGAGGACCAGTGGAATAGATTAGAAGATGCAGAAACAACCCCGGATACACTAAGCCACCTTATCTTTGACAAAGGAGCCAAACATCCTCAATGGAGGAAAGACAGCCTCTTTAACAAACGGTGCTGGAAAAACTGGGCTTTAACCTGCCAAAAACTAAAGCTAGACCTATTTCTTTCACCATGCACAAAACTAAACTCACAATGGATACGAGACTTAAACATTAAAACAGAAACAATAAGCCTGCTGGAAAACAGAATAGGTAAAACTCTTGGAGACATTGGCTTAGGCAGAGACTTTATGAATAAAACCTCTATAGCACAAGAACTAGCAGAAAGAATCAACAAATGGGATCTCATCCTACTGAAAAGCTTTTGCACAGTCTAAGAAGTCACTGACACTGCCAAAAGACAACCAACAACATGGGAAAAAATCTTTACTAGCTGTTTATCAGACAAAGGGCTATTATCTACAATATATAAAGAATTTAAATAGATCAGCCTCCCCAAGTTTAAAGACCCAATTCAAAAATGGGCATCTGAAATGAATAGACACTTCTCAGAAGCAGAAGTCAAAGCAGCCTCAAGAAGCATATGAACAAATGTTCAACATCACTGGTCATTCGAGAGATGCAAATGAAAACAACTCTGAGATTTCATCTCACTCCACAAAGCATGGCCACTATCACAAAATCAACCAACAATAAACGCTGGTGAGGCTGTGGGCAGAAAGGAACCCTTCTCCACTGTTGGTTGGATTGCAGACTTGTGCAACCATTGTGGAGATTTCTCAGAAAACTAGGACTAGGGTTCCCATTTGACCCTGCTATCCCCCTGCTAGGAATATACCCAAAAGAATTTTTAAAATCACACTGGAAAGACAGTTGTATACCCTTGTTCATACCAGCTCAGTTCGTGATAGCTCAGTCTTGGAAACAACCCAAATGCCCATCAACTGGAGAATGGATAAAGAAGATGTGGGTTTTTTTATAAAATGGAGTGTTAATCTGCCATACAGAATGACAAGATTGATTCATTTATGTGCAAATGGATACACCTGGAGGACACGCTAATGAGTCAAATCAATAGATCACAGATAGGCAAATACCGGATCTTCTCATTGATATGAGCACCTGTAGATGCAAATGAGCTCTACAAAGTATAACAGTCTTTATAGAATGGGAAATTTCCAAAGGAAATTTGGTGTGGGGATGTAGTGAGGGGAAGGAATAAATATGATTCTGAAAGAAAAGAAAAGCATGTATATAGGGGGTAGGGAGGTGTGGGTGGGTGGGGATATGGATAAAAATGAGAATTGACTGTGTCATATATTGGTACAAATTCCCCAATGTTACGTGTGATTGTGAGATGTATATAAATTGTACCAATAAAGAATTCAATTAGTAAAAAAAAGAAAGCACTACTTAGGATAACTTTCAGCTGAACTTAGAGCAACTTTGGGGAAAAACACTCAACCACCAAGACCAGAATATCTTTGAATGTCTGTATCTATCTCCCCTCATACTTCTTACCAAGAAATTTATAACAGACATTTAGTGAAGATCCAAATGTACTAAATTAAGTTCTGGAATGTCTAAAATTATTTAGTAGCAGATGAAAAAGACTGGCATCCAAAACATTTGGTAATCGAATTCAAAAACATTTTATTAACTACCAATAATCAATAAGACACAATCCAACAAAAATTTTAATTTGGATAGGCAATTTTTTTAAAGAAAGAGAATTTCATCTAAAAAAGATACAAAGTATTTCAAAATCAGATCTATTAAGATTGTTAATGAAAAAGAAATATTAAGCTCACTGTGTTAATAATTTCTACTAAAAATTCTCCACTAGATCTAATACATGTAAGTCTATTACCTAAATCAAAGGCAAGTCCTATGGTTAACATAAAACAAGAAACTAAACCTCAAATTCCAAAATTAAAGTGACTAAGTCCATATCTTACATATGCACAGAATTTCAAAGTTTGCATTGAAAGGTGAAATTTCTACTGACTGTAGACAATATCTATATTTATGTTTTGGTAATCTTTTGCCCTTCTGCTAAAAGATCACTTTAGGAGTTCTATAATTGAACATTTTTAAATGATCAGTATCTCTGAATATATATAGGGTATATTTAAGGGTAGCTAAGAATAGATGGACCATTCTGACAGACAAAATACAATTTTATTTTTCTGCTTAATTAAATAATAAAATAATCCTTCAAAGCCTTCTATCTAGTAAAAGTTGCTTTTCATGGGGCACCATTAAGAATCTGCCTGCTTTGCAAGTTATAAAATGCTCCATACATCTCATGTTGCTTTTAACGTAATGGCACTGAAGCTAACCACCACTCCCAGAACAGACTTATGCTGGGGTAAGAAGGGATAGATCATACTACTTAAGCAGTTATACTTGTCATAATCTTATTGGTTGACTACAGTTTGAACACACCTAGAACCCGCTTCACCTGGTTGCTCTGTCCCATAAAACACCTTTGAGAAGCAGGGTGAACAGGTAATCCATTTTTCAGTGCCCCTTCTGTCTAGGCAGAAACTATCTTGCTCTCAATGAATCCATCCTATTCTTTTTTTTTAATTGAATTCTTTATTGGTACATTTTACATACATCTCACAATCACACATAACATTGGGGAATTTGTACCAGTATATGACACAAGTTAATTCTCATTTTTA
>PVIC010036024.1:0-18773 GCA_004025085.1 Thryonomys swinderianus
AAAAAAAAAAAAAAAAAAAAAAAAAAAACTAAATCAAAACCAAAGTCCTAAACTGGGGCCACGTTCCGACCCCTTTGTTACTTTAAGTGGCTCAAGGCTTTTTCTATAACCAAAAGAAGTGAACAAAGATGTTGTAGATTTGAAGTTTTCCTTTAGGGGCAGAAAATCATTATCAGAACCAAACACACTTTGAAAGATGATGAGAGACAAAAATAAACTTGTATTTTGATTATGCCAAGAGTCATGCTTGCTAACACATTGGTTAAACCCACATTGAGCCTCAAACAACTTGGATGAAATCCAAAAAGTTCTAAAAATTGAGAGACCAGCCAGTTCAGTGTATGTGAAGCCCTTAGCTGCCCCTCACAGCAGGTCCACAGGTGATACACACCCAGGTTCTCAGAGAAACAGGGACCGAGACTTCTGTATTTAAAATAATCTATAAAGGGACAGCATGGTATAATAAACAGAAAGGTTTGCCTTCTGTTTCCAGTTTTCCCTTGAAGGGTTAGATCTGCAATTCTCTGGCTTCTGGTTGAGAGTAAAGGACACATTACAATGGATTTCTCTGTCTAAAACAGGCCAAGTCTGCCTAATTTTAAATATTAGTAGTTCAACAGGCTCTGAGTCACTATAAAAACCAATTAGTATGTGAGATGTATATTTACTTCAGTTTCTTGTAGTTGACTTGAAGTGTGGACTTTCACAAGTTTCCTAATTTCTCTGTGTTACAGTCAACTTACCCATCATGACTTCTTAGCCTTCCTTAAAGACAAAGCTTCTTTTAATGGAATGGTGGCTGTCAAAGATGTACAGCTCCTCATCTGTGGAAGCTGTGTACAACGTACCTTGCACAGGAAAGACACTCCTCACACTTCTCAAGGAAGGACTCACAGAGCATTCTGCTGAGCTGGGTCCCAGCTCCCTGCATTCACAGGTGGGGAGAGACAAAGGTCAGAGAGATGTAGAAACTACAGTTTGAAAGATGTAGAAAAGAAACTTTGGTCCAGGAAATGGAGGTGGTTTCTGGAGCTAGAAATGGTGAGAGCATTATTTTTCCCTTGGAGCTTTTAGAAAGGCCCTGCTAATTCTTTGATTTTTGCACAGTGAGGTCTAAATAACCTTTAGGCTTGCAAGTAATAATTTTGAACATCTTACACCATCACCGCATGTGCAGTAATTTGTTACGGCAGTCACCGAAATCTAACACAAGTGTGAACATTTTAAAAGGCTCAAATCCTGGTACAAATGTAGGCCCTGGTGGTGGTGAAGATAGACATATTAAAATGATAGGAAAGGGACACACTCTTTTAAACATCCATGTTACAGTGCTGCTACCAAGAAGGGGATGAGATTCTAGAAGCTGCTTAGAAAAACGGTCCTTCTTCCAAGTCTGCTCTTCTTCTTCACACAGTATATTCTTTTCTTAAATATTTCCCGTGAAGAACCCCAGCAAATACATTTTGTAACCAATTTCAGAATGTCACAATTCTTACAGTAAAATTCACTTGACTATCATTAGGTCAGATTATTTTAAAGCACATTTTATTTTTCATGGTGTTTTCAGGAAGAAGAAGAAAAAAAGCTTCCCTCTAACACTAAAATCAGCAACTATTTCAACTTTAATAAATTTTGGGTGAATGACGCCAAAGTATGTGTCTTACTTGTTCCTTTAGGGAGCACCCACAATTTACTTGGATATGGGAACGATCTGAGTAATTCAATTTTTGGTGACTATCAAGGTAATGTCTCACCCTTCAAAATCCACCCTTCTTTCTAAGTGACAGCTAGAGAGGAGGCGGAAGCACAGTGGG
Source organism: Thryonomys swinderianus (assembly GCA_004025085.1). Classification (NCBI taxonomy): domain Eukaryota; kingdom Metazoa; phylum Chordata; class Mammalia; order Rodentia; family Thryonomyidae; genus Thryonomys; species Thryonomys swinderianus. Next base: position 1,815 of record PVIC010036024.1, read on the forward strand.
TGTGTACAGATGGCAACGATACAACGGACTTGCCGGCTTAGTACCATTCATGCTATGACTTAAAATTTGAGAATGCATCTCTTTTCCTAATTTTGAGTTTCCCCATTTCCCCCCATGGTTCTTTTTCTGTATTTTCATGAAAAGGAGAGGCAGCTGCCCACTGAAAAGCATATTCTATTCCATGGAATTCATTCTATTCTGTGCATTCCGCACAGAAGCATGGCACTTCCTGGGCTTGTTCTTGCAGAGCTGGGCCTGGGGCCGAGGAGACCCTTCTGCTTACTTCTCTTTCCCAGCAGGACCAAATACCTCCCGAGTCTTCTCCCAGAGCACACAGGGAGAACCCCGAGATCGGCTGCTTCATGGAGTGACCCTTTTAATGTCAGAGACATGCAATGAGATACAGGTTTTCTTAAAAAAATAAAAAATACCCCAGATATTGAGAAGCCCTTCCCCTACTCCCAGGTTTGCCTTTTAAGGACAAATTAATCAACTAGTTTGTAAAAATATTAAATTATATTTAATATTAAATTAATTGTAATATTATCACATTATAATTATTAAATTGTATTTAATATTAAATTATATTTAATATTTAAAAATTAAATTATAAAAATATTAAATTTAAAAACCCACACAGTTACAGAGGGATCTAGACAGCAGTAACTAAATCTAAAGGAATCATTATATGCATTTTATGCTCGCTTTATCTTTCGTCCACTTTCTCGGGAGTGCACGACTGAAAGCTTTGACTATTCCAGCGTGGTAAAGAGGAGAGAAGTGGGCAGCTGAGCTGGAGACCTTAACTATGGCACAGCGTACCTTCTCTTACAAAAAGCAGAAAGCGCAGAGCAAAGAACAGCGGAACTTGCTGTCCACAGTATATTATTTAGAATAACAAGACCAGCAGGTCAGACACTTTAGTTTACGGTTTGATAGACAAAAGTGAGAACTTCAGAACAAATTCTTAAAAAGATGTCCCTATTCAGTATTTTTTTATATGATGACTGTTAAAAATCTTCTAGGCTGTATTTTATTATGGTGACTGTTAAGGTTTTTTGGGTCACATTTCCTGCTGGTGACTCTCATAGGACATGACAGGAAACCCTGCATCACCCAACGGTGAACAGCTCCCTTGTGTCCACTGCTTTCATTAGCCAGGCCAGTCCTGCCTGAAATGCACTCTGCATTTAAAACACCCTTTGCTATAACTCACGGAGGCTTGGCAATGCCTATCAGGTTTATGTGAGAATTAATGGTGATCATTCTTTCCAATCAGGATATACTATGTGTGTCTTGCATGTCTTATAATAAGAACTAAGTAGGTACTAGCTGTCATTGTTACAGCATTATAAATAGTTACCTATTTCCTTCTTGCCACTGGCTACACAGAATATGATGTTTTGGGATTTCCAGGTTAATAGTAAATTAATAGTAGGCATAGAGTCTTGCTGAGTGTAGTAATCACATTTTAAAAATTTTCTCTGCTTTATAATCTCTTGACACCTTTGTGGTGGGCTTGAGGCTGGGGAAAAATGGTCTATTCTTGTTAGGCTGTTCCTGGTGTCAATAAATCACTGGTCCCATGACCCATGTTTCACAGTGGAATAAACCTATCCTGAGTCCTCACCCTAAGCACTACCTCTATATAGCTCTCATATAGTGCTAATGTTTCTCCTGCTCTAAATCAAACTCAAGATCAGGGACCCAACAACTGGAGGCAGATCCTATAACCTAAAGCCCCCTGGAGTTAGCCCGTCTTTTCAGCCCTACAGTGGTGTCCCTGTCCCTTTCCATGCTTTTTTCATGGAAGCCTCAAGAAAGGCGGTAGCCAACACCTTCCTCCACTCCCTTCTGCCTGTTGGCTGATGGTAGTAATTCTCTGATAATAATATTCTGATGGAGATGCTGCAGCTCATTCTTCTCATTTCCAGGAGATCCATGAGTAACAATATACTTTTCTCTGAGTGATGACAACCTCTCTGTACCTTTGATTATCTCTGTAAGTTAAAATTCTGTGAGTAAATGTGATGACCACTCCGTCTTCAAGAGGTATATTCTGGCCTCATATTCAGGGCCTGAACATATGACCCACTCTGGTCAAGGGCTGAGCACCAAGCAAGACTCGAAAGGACACACTGTGTGCTCCCTGGAATGCTGCCCTGGGCCTGCATGACAAATGGACATCAACCAGAGGCTGTCAAAGCACCCAAGGGGTACTAATACAGGGTTAGTTTGTAAAGCCAAACTAAATATAGCAAACAGAGTAGCTACAACAGAGGCTTACAAGTAATACTCTCTCCAAATTCTTGACCAATCCCTAAATTTATGATAATGAAAACTCCAAAATAGAAAACAAAATTATTTTTTGAAATTACTCACCATAGAAATTTTTGTTATCCATGTTAGTATAGATAGAAAAATTGTTTCAGGAGAGAAGGTAATGGAAGGTAATGGAACCATAGTCTCCATAAGAATTCACCAGAGGGCTGGAGATTTAGCTCAGTGGTTCCGGTGCCTGCCTGGCAAGCTCAAAGTCCTGAGTTTGATCCCGGTAACCACATACAATGCTGGGCGTGGTGACTCACGCCCACCAACAATCAACCAGCAATCAATACCACATACCACAATGCTGGGCTTGGTGGCTCGCGCCTGTCATCCCAGCACTCAGGAGGCAGAGACAGGAGGATTGCTGAGTTCAAGGCTTGCCTGGGCTACATAGTGAGCTCAGGGCCAGCCTGAACAACAAAGCGAGACCCTGTCTCAAAAACAACAACAACAACAACAACAAAGAATGTAGAAGGGCTGGGTGTGGTGGCTCATGCCTGTAATCTTAGCACTCAGGAGGCAGAGACAGGAGGATTGCTGAGTTTGAGGCTTGCCTGGGCTACATAGTGAGCTCAGGGCCAGCCTGAACTACAAAGCGAGACCTTGTCTAAAAAAAAAAAAAAAAAGAATGTAAAAGCAGAAAGAGAAAACACATTATGGTCAGGGAAATAAAATTGTTAATGACAGTTTATTTGGTATACAGAAAATGAAATCATATGATATAATTAAAATGATCATAGGTGATAAGAAACAAAAACAAAGAAGCCTAAAATCTGTATTTAGTAAAACTACCCTTCAGAAAACAACAATAATTAAAGATCTTTGCATAGGATACATAATTTATAATCACATAAGAATAAAGGACTATTCATCAATAGATAACATTATTCATCAATAGATAACATTAAGAAAATAAGTAAATAAGCTCAAGCCCAATATATATATATATATATATATATATATATATATATATATATATATTTTTTTTTTTTTTTTTTTTTTTTTTTTTTTTTTTTTTTTTTTTTTTTTTTTTTTTTTTTTTTTTTTTTTTTTTTTTTTTTTTTTTTTTTTTTTTTTTTTTTTTTTTTTTTTTTTTTTTTTTTTTGCTTTTTGAGGCAGGGTCTCGCTTTGTAGTTCAGGCTGGCCCTGAGCTCACTGTGGTGCCCAGGCAAGCCACCGCGAACTCAGCAATCCTCTTGTCTCTGCCTCCCGAGTGCTGGGATTATAGGCGTGAGCCACCACGTCCGGCATTAAGCCCAAAATATTTTAAGAAAATGACTTATTTTTGAAATATTTAAGAAATTCCTATAAATCAACAATAAGAAGTCGATGAAGTTAAATATATAGACAAGTAATTTCAGCCTCTATTTCAGACATCCATATTAGATGACTAATATAGATGTCTGTATTTCAGATATCTGTATTAGTCAGTCTTGATAACCATATTGCAAATATCACAGTAGGGCAGATTATCAAAGGAGCAATCTCTTTTGTCATCCTTTGGAAAACTGAAAGCTTCTGCCCATGGTGCTTCGATTGCCGAGGTCCTTGAGAGCTCTGCCCAGGCTTGCACACTCCCGTCGGCTAGTGTGCACAGGTGCCCTTCCCTATGCATGTGCAGGGGGCCAGCTCTCTGATGTGTCTTTCAGTGAAGACAGTAACTATCACATCAGGACCCACCTTTCTAACCAGCTTAGTTTCTTCCTTAGGGGGCCTGTCTCCAATTGCAGTTACCTTGGATGTTAGGATTATCATATATGAGTTTGAGAAAACATACATATTCAGTATATTATATGACAATCGACAGCAAGCCCATGAAACAATATGGAATATCATTTTAATACGGCAATGTAAATTCATATGCCAAAAATAAAGCATGTCTCACACACCGTGAGGGTGATGGCTAAAATCAAACAACAGAAAGTCTGAGAGCCTCAAGTGTAGCTGCGAAGGAGTCATCAGGAGCACTCTTATTCACTGATGATGGGCGGGAACGAAAAACAAGTATTTTGACAATTTTCCAGATGGTGAACACGAAAATACTCCTAGGTAGTTGGCCAAGAAAAATGAAAATAGATTGTTGTGGTTTAGATCTTTGATGACCCTTAAAAGCCTTATTTCCTAACTGTGTCTGAAATAAGACTTTTGAAAGTATGGGGCAAGATGAGGCTTACCTCCTTGTACTGGTGGATGTTGAGTATTATGTCTCAGTGATAAGACTTAGACAGAGGCTTATGTGAAATTTGTATAAGAATGTGTGCAATACTCTCATTCATAAATTAACAACTAGACACACAAGAATAACCCAAATGTACAAACATAGAAGACTATATGAACAAATAACAGTCACATAATAATGAAGTGCTATTCTATGATAAAAATGAAAGATTGCTACAGTATATCAAACTCTGATAAATCAGAGCATTATATTCAGCAAAAAAAAACAGGACATAAGAAAAAACATGTAGTTTTTGTTTACTTATACATTATCCTAAAATAAGCAAGTGTAGGGGGCTGGAGATTTAGCTCAATGGTTACGGCTCCTGCGTAGCAAGTGCAAGGTCCCTGGTTCAATCCCCAGTAACTACATACAACAATACCAGGCATGGTGACTCATGCCCACCAGCAATCAGTACCACATACCACAATGCCAAGGATGGTGGCTCATGCTTGTAATCCCAGCATGCAGGAGGCAGAGGCAGGAGGATTGCCGAGTTTGAGGCTTGCCTGGACTATATACTGAGCTCAGGGCCAGCCTGAACTACAAAGTGCGACAGACCCTGTTTAAAAAAAAAAAAAACAAGCAAACAAAAAAACAGGCAAGACTACCACATAAAGAAAAATCATGCTAGGGAGAGGCATGATTGACTGGTAAGAGGTACAAGTTTCTTTTCCAAAGTGATAAAAATATAGGCACTGCATTTATTCTTGGGTTTCAGGCTTTATCTGTGAATTTCATTTTATGTATGTTTTACCAAAAAGGGGAAAAATTACACAGACATCAAATTCTAGTTAACAGTGATATTTTTGTTAGGATAAGATTATACTTACATATTTTAGAACAGAGCAAATGAGTCAATATGTTGACTATAACAAAAGCCTGTTACTGTTTGAGAAAAGAGTTACAAATACCAGAGAGAGGAAGGTGCCAATGTTCTGTAATGATTTGGGATTAGAAGTGTACTTGTTACTATCACACACACACACACACACACACACACACACCTACTGGGCTGCCCCTATATATCTAGAATACCATGGGCCTGTGTAGCCTCATCCGTGTAATAATTATTCTGCAATTCTATGGAAGCAGAAGCCACCTCCCCTATTGAGGCAGCCTACCTGTAGCACGAGTGGTCACCGGATACAGGTGCCCATGTGTCTGCCCAACTATGCCAGCTCTCCAGAGAGGGCCATTGTTTGCTCACTTGTCCCAAACTAGATTCAGCTGGGTTTATTCAGTAAATGTCTCTGCTACTTGGTGAACTGAGACACATCTTTTCCAAAGAGTTTTGAAATACCTCCATATTTGTCCTTCCCTGCATATCAAATGGAGTTTCCAAATATCTTGAAATTGCTATTTGGCATAATTATCACTTCTTTTCTTAAATCTTTTCTGTTTAATTTCCTAGTGTTCACTGTTTCCTGATGAACTGAGTGTTAAATGATCAAACTAACATGACCTATATTTGGACTAATTCACATTGTGTCACTATTGATGGTTGCCATAAGAGAGATTCAGAATATCTTCTGCTATGGTTCTGCGAACATTATACATACACAGTCTGAAATAATCATGAGAAAACATTAAGCAATTCCAAGTAGAGGGGTATGATCATTAATCATTCTACATCCACTTGATTGGATTAACAAATTTCTAGCATATTACTGGAGCATATTTTGGGGTTTGTCTGAAGGTATCTCCAGGAATATCTGCCTTGTAGGCCAGCAAATTAAAGGAGAGGAGACTCACCCTACTGTGCATGCCACCATCCAATAGGCTTGCACCACAGAAGATACATATGAGTTCCTTTAGAGAACTCTATCGTACAAAAAGAATAATCCAAAAATTAACTGGCTTGTAGTTTTCAAAAGTGTCAAGCTCAAGAAAAAAGAAAATTGAAGAACTTTTCAATAGTAAATAGGACCAAAGAGTTATGATAAATATAGTACCCAATCCTTCATTATATCTTGGACTTGGTTACTAGGAGAACTCTTGATGTATTTGATACAATTTCAATATCATCTGGGGATTACATAATGGTATCTTTCTTGCTTTTGACAATTGCTTGAGAATATCCTTCTTAAGAAATATGCATTTTAGAATTTGGGATAAAGGGCATAATGTTCTCAAATTATTCTGGAGAAAGGTGTGTATTCATACATATATCTTGCATAAGTAAGTAGAACAAGTCATTACATGTGGTATGTTAAAAGTTGAAGAATCTGATTTTTATACATGTTTCTGGCAATACTCTCTAAATTTGAGTTGTACAAAAATAAAAAAGAATACCTGAGACAGAGGTCTGAGATGGTGAAGATGCTGGACAGATTTACATCTTCCTTCTGTCCCTGGGAGAGCCCCTCTTTTTTTAATTGAATTCTTTATTGTTACATTTTATATACAGCTCACAATCACACACAACTTTGGGGAATTTGTACAAGTATATAAGTTTTTTCTCATTTTTACCCACATCCCTGCCCACCCTCCCCACCCCCTATATAGATATTCTTTTATTTTCTTTTGGAATCATATTTATTCCTTTCCCTCATTACACTCCCACACCAAATTCCTTTTGGATATTTCCTATTTTACAAAAAGTATCATACATTCTAGAACTCATTTAAATCTACAGGTACTCATACCAAAGAAAAGATTCGGTATTTGCATATCTGTGATCTATTTATTTCACTTATTAGTGTGTCCTCCAGGTGTATCCATCTGCACATAAATGAATGAATCTTGTCATTCTTTATGGCAGAATAATACTCCATTTAAGAAAAAACCACATCTTCTTTATCCAGTCTCCAGTTGATGGGCATTTGGGTTGTTTTCAAGATTGGGCTATTACAAACTGAGCTGCTATGAACAGAGGTATAAATATGACGTTCCAGTGTGATGCTTTAAAAATTCCTTTGAGTATATTCCTAGCAGGAGGATAGCAGGGTCAAATGGGACCTCTAGTCCTAGTTTTCTGAGGAATCTCCACACAGATCTACAAAATGGTTTCATGAGTCTATAATCCCACCAACAGTAGAGAAGTGTTCCTTTCTCCTCACAGCCTCGCCAGCATTTATTGTTGGTTGATTTAGCAATAGCAGCCATTCTTTGTGGAGTGAGATGAAATCTCAGTGTTATTTTCATCTGCTCCTCTCAAATGACGAGTTATGTTGAACATTTCTTCATATGCTTCTTGGCTGCTTTGACTTCTGCCTCTGAGAAGTGTCTGTTCATTTCAGATGCCCATTTTTGAACTGGGTCTTTAAACTTGGGGAGACTGATTTGTTTAAGTTCCTTGTATATTGTAGATAATAGCCCTTTGTCTGATAAACAGCTAGTAAAGACTTTTTCCCATGTTGTTGGTTGTCTTTTAGTGGTGCCAGTGATTTCTTTTGTTGTGCAGAAGCTTTTTAGTAGGATGATATCCCATTTGTTGATTCTTTCTGCTAGTTCTTGTGCTATAGAGGTTTTATTCATGAAGTCTCTGCCTAAGCCAATGTCTCCAAGAGTTTTACCTCACCTGTTTTGCAGTAGGTTTATTGTTTCTGTTTTAATGTTTAAGTCTCAAATCCATTGTGAATTTAGTTTTGTACATGGTGAAAGAGATCAGCCTAGCTTTAGCTTTTGGCAAGTTAAAGCCCAGTTTTTCCAGCACCATTTGTTAAAGAGGCTGTCTTTCCTCCATTGGGGATGTTTGGCTCCTTTGTCAAAGATAAGGTGGCTTAGTGTATCCAGGGTTGTGTCTGGATCTTCTAATCTATTCCACGGGTCCTCGGGTGTTACTTTGCCAGTACCATGCAGTTTTTATCACAGGGGAAAACCCCTCTCTATGTGCCACTGGAGGGAGCAACTTTTTCAGTGGACACTAGATCTGACCCTGAGCCTGCCTACCCTAATTCTTTGTATCTTGTTTTCCTCTTCTATGTGCAATATCCTCTTCCTTTCTTCTTAATCTTTATTTTTAAAGACAATTTTAAGCCCAACTGTCTGGTACTGATCTTTTTCTCTGAATTTGTATTGCAATCTCTTAAATCTTGCCTGGAAATGATAGTTCTAAATTTATCAGATGTACTTTTGTCTCTTTTACTTTGGAAAATCTCATACTTTATAGTCAAGTGTAAGTTGTGTTGATTTCATATCTCAGCTCCACAATTCATTATCTGTATAACTTTTTGGAAGTTAACTAACCTCTGTGTAACGTAATTCACCCTACAATGTGGGAATATAATACACAATTAAACTTGTGCTCAGAGTGTCTGAAGAGTAAATGCAATGGTGTTGGAGAAGGTGTACAAGAAGGATTGAGAACAGAGCCCTTTGTATAATAAGTGCTATGGAAGTATTTCCATTTAAAAACTTATAGGGCCTATAATGGAAAAGGCATATCCATTATAACCTTTTTTAATAGTTCAAGCAATTTGATTTTAATCTAAGTGCGTTGCATCCATGTAAATTTGTTGATGAAGATAATCTTTATTTTTTCTACATATTGTGAAATTTTAAAATCCACATCACAATCCCCTTAATTCGTATTTTATAGCAAGCATCATACAAGCATATTGAAATATAAAGATAATGCCACAAACAAACCAAGAACCAGACAACAAATGAAAACAAGTCCTCCTCTTTTCTTGGGCTCTTTCTGTAGGAAACAAAGACTAACTATGGGGGATCTGAAAAAAAAAAAGGAAGAAATGAATATTAAGTTCCTTGCTCATGGTAATTGACATTCGTGATGATTTTTGGCTATTTTCATGCATATTAACACATGAGAAAGAAATCTTTCCCATTAAAATCTCCTTCAAATTGAGAGGCATGGATTTGGGTTTATCATTAGGTTGCAGCACCAAGGACCAGTGCACTTCCACATGCAAAAAGCACATATTTCCATAGAGTTGAGCAATGTGGGAGGACCCTGCTTCAGAGTCAGGGCTTGAGCATGGTTAAAGTTGAATTCATTGTGTGGATCATCTTTAATACGTAGCCTTTGTGTGGGCACATATTCTGTCTTTCAGAGACTTGGTGCCTCATATGTACAGATGACTCTGACTGAGTGAACAGGCAACACAGCTCATTGGCAAGTCTCAGAAGGATTTCACGATTCAGAGGAGGCAGGGTGAGGGCCCTAACGGGGAAGTGGGATTCCCAACTCCGCGGGTGCTGTATTATAGGAAGCATGACCTGGAAGCGTGGGGGGATCCCAGCAGAAGAAAAAAGTGAGGGAAGCTACTAAATGGTGTTTGGCTCCCTGAATCTGAAGCCAACACAGAAGGTGAGCCCATCCTTGGAGATAGACTGCTCAGTTTAATTAGGAAGACAGAAATTAAGAGTAATAGACTCAAATATTTAATTAGATACCTTTGGTACAGTGAGAATACTGGTAACATACACTCTCAACATTCATCTCACAAACCCTGAAAAGCTGATTAAAATAACAAGTAGGTAAAAATGATTCTTATTTATCAAGCTGTAAATAACAGATAGCTCTGACTCTCGAGCAAGTTTAGAACTCCACCAAGTGTCACTTGCTTCGACGCCCTAGAATGGACAAATAAATAGGTTATTCTTTCTCTCCCATTCTGTTTTGCCCAGTACATGATACCCTCTGAGACCGTCCAGGGAGAGACCTCAGGCCAGCAGGTCCTCGGGAGACATGACTCACATTCAGCCAGGACCTCAGAGCAGGAGATTGAAAATAAAGACAATGTGATACTGAGCCCACAAGGCCATGGCGCTACTCATCAGATGGCTTCTGAGCCCCAGCCTCCAGCACAAGCTGAGTGAAATCAGTGATCACCGACAGGCACATCACAGTGTCACATATCTAGAAACATAGGGATGTTTTTCTTCATTAGTTTTCCTTTTATCTTTATTTTTCTTGGTTATTTCCACTGAATAAGTGATACCTCAGGCAGACAAAAGGTTAGTACACAGCACAGGGCAAAGACACTCAGCAGTATGTAATTGTAGATTATAAAATAATGAGAGGGGAAAGAGTTGAAGGTTGTTGACACATAGAAATGGTAACAAAAATGTGAAAATACTAATTATCGGGACTTGATTATTACCCATTACAATTCATTCAATTACTACATTGGATTCAGTAAGTACACATATGTCAGACAGCAAAGAGCAATAACATGAAATATCACATGGGTTTTAAAATCTAAGACTATGATGGCATCCTGATTTTTATATCTTTTTTTTTTTTGAGAAAGGGTCTTGCTTTGTAGTTCAGGCTGGCCCTGGGCTTACTATGTAGTCAAGGCAAGCCTGGAACTCAGCAATCCTCCTGCCTCTGCCTCCAGAGTGCTGGGACTACAGGTGTGAGCCACCACACCTGGCGGCATCCTGATTTTTTTAAATGGTGCATTTTTCTTAATTTCCCCTATGATTTCCCTTTTTATTTTTTATTTTTTTTTTTTTTGAGACAGAGTCTTGCTTTTTAGTTCGGGCTGGCTCTGAGCTCACTATGTAGCCCAGGCAAGCTTCGAACTCAGCAATCCTCCTGTCTCTGCCTTCCGAGTGCTGGGATTACAGGCGTGAGCCACCACACCTGGCACTGTGGTATGTGGTATTGATTGTTGGTGGGCGTGAGTCTCCACACCCAGCATTGTATGTGGTTTCCAGGGATTGAACTCAGGGCCTTTGCGCTTTCGAGGCAGGCGCCGGAACCACTGACCTAATCCTCCGGCCCATGATTCCCTTTTTTAAAATGCTCTTTTTCATAAACTTCTGGCCTCCTAGGAAATACATGCTTATTTTTGTAATCAGAACTAGTGTTGAGACACCAAAACAACAGTGGAAATTTTGTACCTCCGGGTAAATCAAGTTAAGGAAAATAATGAGATTAGGAGAATATATAACTTGAAAGAATAGTTAAAAATCTACTTAAATTATGAATCATGGAGCTACCTAATCTAGCAAAGAATACCAAGATTGTCTATCCTGTGTAGAAATGAGACGAGTGAAAGTTTGCTACTGAAAGAAGAAAATTTTATAGGCTAGGTGTATTTGTTTCATTTTACAAAGGACTAGAAAATAACATGTTTCAGCTAAAAAATTTAAACAAATTCCAAATAAAGAAATAATTTTTTTTTTTTTTTTTGGAGACAGGGTCTCGCGTTGTAGTTCAGGCTGGCCCTGAGCTCACTATGGTGCCCAGGCAAGCTGCCGCAAACTCAGCAATCCTCCTGTCTCTGCCTCCCGAGTGCTGGGATTACAGGCGTGAGCCACCACGACCGGCATTGTGGTATGCGGTGTTGATTGTTGGTGGGCGTGTCTCCACACCCAGCATTATATGTGGTTACCGGGGATCGAACTCAGGTCCTTGAACTTGCGAGGCAGGCGCCGGAACCACTGAGCTAACCCTCCGGCCCCAAGAAATAATTTTTAAGGAAATGTTTGTTGTCACTAATATGCTTTCCAGCATCAGTTTGAGTGTTTGTGTTCATAATTTACTAAATCATTGAACAAATATATGACATCAGCTTGAGACATTGTATTATAAATATTTCACAGCTTTATGAATGTTACTGTGATTGTGTTTTAGTAGGCAACTGAAAAAACCTCTTATTCCACCAAAATGAAAAGAATTTCTTCCTTTGTCTTTACCTGGGAGGTTTGAAAGTGCATTATAAAGTTCATTTTATTTCTTATATATTATGTCCAAAGCTAAAGTCACTCTGATGCTGCAGAAAAGAAAGAAAATAGTCTGAGTCCTGATTTACAACTTTTCCTTTTTCTAGAAAGAAAAATTTCAGATTTTTGTAGAAAATTGTCTTTGAATCTTCACCTACACCTTGTTTGTTTTGATGCTGAGATATAAAATTCTCTCAAGTTATTTGTCCACATCCTAGTCCCTAGAACTGTGAAGACAGTGCATGCTAAGTATCATTTGAATGCATAATTAAAGATTTTGCGATGCAACCAGATCATCACAGGAGAAAAGAGGTCGGAAGATACCAGCTGCTGGCTTGGAAATGAACAAGGAGGTCACAAGCTAATGAATGCTGGGGAGTTCAAGAAGTTGGAAAAGGTAATAATGCAGGATTTCCTAAAGCCTCTAGAAGGACCATGGTTCCAAGAAGTCCCTGATTTCAGTCCAGTACACCCCATTACAAACCTTTGAGATCCAGAATTATAAGATTTAGTTTGTATTTTGAGTTACTAGTGTGTGTTATTAGTGAGAAGAGTAATAATGAATGAATATAGTATCAATTGACACATTTGGTATTCAGAATTTTAAATACACTAATAATTTTAATGTTAAGGAGTCCTTAAACTTCAATCAGCCGAGTAAAACCCAGCAGATACTTCTAAACACTGATTGTCTTACTGTGATTTTCATAATCAAACACACTTGTTTAATCAGCCTCTCACTTGGGTCTTCTTGGAATTTGGGAATAAAGTTAAGATTACTGTATACTCCTTGGTCCATGTCCTATGGAAGTCCAAGCCTCTCTGGCTGTGACGAAATATAACATTTAACTGAGGTGCTAAGACAAACTTAGGAAGCATTATAATTCAGGAAAGAAATAAGAAGGTCACAAATTTTGGGAGAAGAGACATCATCTAATTGGTACAAACCAGGGATTGGTTATAAAGATGATACTTTTAGATATGTAAGTATGAATACCTTTGTAGGTAAAAGAAATAATGTAAATAAGATGTTAGAAAATCACAAGATAGGAACAGAGAAACCTCGTAGTTGTGTGGATAAGACTAGAGAAACATCAAAAGTCAGTCATTTGAAGTCTGTGAAAGCTAAATTCTGGATTTTGTTTTTTTCTTCGGTACACAGTGGAGAAATTCTCCAAAGTCATGTGGCATATACTTTTCTCTGGTCCTCTTTCCTGGTGTTAAAATAAATGCTTCTGGTTTCTTGAGGGAGTTGTAAGGGGGAAGAACCCCAAACCCAAAGGCTTCCAAGTATCCACTGTAGGATCTCATAATTTAGAATAATCTACTGGAACAGGGCAGATTTATCAGTGCTGTAAGAGCAGGAAGTTACCAGTATGCTTGCGTTTGATAACAGGATTAAATTCTTATAAAAGTGTAGGCCTAAAGAGACAGAGAAAGTTCTTCAGTGATGCATGGCTTTACTGCTGACAGGAAGTGGGAGACCCTGGCGAAGAAGGTGATGGATGAGGTACACCGAGCCACATCTGACCATTATAAATGTAACAAAGGTTTAGTCTTAAAATATAAAAATTGATGCAAGCCATTTCCAGAAAAGGGCCATATAAGAATTTCTTCTAAGTATTCCTGTGGGCTCTTTCCCCTCACATTGGCTAGTGTACTGTACCAAATTCAGACTAGCTGAGAACTTGCTAAAGATACTAGGGAGCTCACCTTATTAGAGCTCATCCCCAAACCCTGGGAACTAAGGCAAGAAGATCAGAACTTCAAGCTTGGCCATGGCAAAGTATCAAATTAGTGAGAACCTGTCTCAAAATGAGAAAGATGGATAAGCCAAAGATAAAGCTCACTGTAAAGGTCCTGAGTTAAATTCCCAGTACTAGAAAAACAACAACAGCAACAACAACAAAAACTAAAAAAGAACACAGAACCTAGTATTTGGTGGATACTTGTCAATCCGTACAGGAAATAAGGTAAGAGTTGGCATTTCTTTCTTTCTTTTTCTTTTTCTTCTTCTTCTTTTTTCTTTTTTTTTTTTTGAGACAGGGTCTCATTTTGTAGTCCAGGCCTGCCCTAAGCTCACTATGTAGCCCAGGCAAGCCTCAAACTCAGCAGTCTTCCTGTCTCTGCCTCCCAAGTGCTGGTAGTATAGGCATGAGCCACCAGGCAGGCGCCAGAACCACTGAGCTAAATCTCTGGCTCAAGAATTGGCATTTCTAACTAGTACTTTTTCTTGTCCTCTGCTAAATAAGGGATTTGTAGTTCTAGAGGCTCGAAATTAAATCATTTATGAGCAGAAGCCCTAAGACAATTCTTTTCACCTTTCTGGATCTATGAATGGACAAGGATAAAGATGAGGTCATAAAGGCTAGATTCAGATTTATTAGCCATTAGATGTCATTTGCTGAGACTAGCTTTAGTTTACTCAGTTATAGCATTGGGATAATAATGATTTTCTCTTCATGCTCTTCAACTTGTGAGTGGTCAACTAATGTGGTCAGCTATTTCAAAACCATTAAAGTTTGGTGAAAGAGACTCATACAAATATTTAAGTCAGAAAAGGGTTTTAGCCATTATTCAGTACTATCTTTCCCCAGATCAGGAGGAAACTGAACAGAATCAAAATAACCTCTGAAGCCCAGGGAGTGATCATGTGAGATCATAGAGTTTAGAAGTTGAGTCAGACAATTTTAGATCTTGTGACTATGGGCCTAGATAGTCGCAATTGTTCCACCTGCAGTTCATATGTGGAGGCTCAGTTAGAACCTTTATTCTTTGCCCTCTTACTGTGAAACAAATAGTAGCTAAAGCTCTCTCAAAGTCCTTCAGCTAGCTGAGTACACAGTTAACACTGTGTCTGGCTGGCTGGTCTGTGTCCTCAGCTGGGCTCTGCTCAGTTGAGCCAGATGGAAGTCAGTCCTTCCCTGGGTCTGAGGTCAGTGTGGCTGGGAGCACGGATGTTCATAAATGAAGAGGAAGCTCAAGGCTAACTGGGTTAAGTGTACCACACATACATTTCATAGCAGGCTGAAAGCCCGTAAGGAAGATGGAGATTGAACATACTCTCTCCCATGTGTAGAGACTTACTTACAGCTGGCGGGATGACTCCTGCTTCCCCTTGGTTGTGACTCCTTCAATCATCCAAGAGCTATTAGGTCCAACCAATCAGGGCTAACCATATTAGATCAGCCAGTCAGACGTAAGCACATTGTCTATGTGCACTAGTAGCCACACCCTCTCTCTGTCCCCTATATAAGTGTAACACTCAATAAAAGTGAAGTGTCCTCGGAAACCTCCCCAGAGTCTGCATGGTGACTCTGAGCCTCACCCTCCTGGTCCGGGCCTCTAAACCCTGGTCTGCAGTGATCACTGCAAATGACAACACATATTCTGGTCAATGTCACCTGTGACACATCACACTTGATCTTAGCCAAAAGGCCAAGAAGCGATTACCTGTGACACATCAAATCCTGCATTTAAGATAATAACTACTGTGAAACTGATGGAATGCAAGATTAATATCTGTTTCATAAAACCCAGGCAAACATAGTATTTTTTTTCTGTATCTTGTTTCCTTTTCATTCTAGGACCTTTATACTCTGTGATTATTGACAAATGTAATTAGCAACAATGAAGGCAAAAATAAAAATAACAATTGGAAATATCTTCTGAGAGCAGTTCTTTTTGTTAACAATGTTCATTTCTTTACTGATCTAATGACAAAAAAGGATTATTTACTTTATCTGTGTCTCAAATATATTTTGTATTTTTTTAAACAGTCTGAAAACTTCTCAGTATGTGATTGACATATCAACATGTTGTTTAAAAGTCATCCAAGGGCCAGAGATTTAGCTCAGAGGTTCAGGCTCCTGCCTTGCAAGCACAAGGTCCTGAGTTCCATCCCGGTAACCACATACAATGCTGGGCGTGGTGACTCGTGCCCACCAGCAATCAATGCCACATACCACAGTGCTGGGCGTGGTGGCTCACGCCTATAATCCCAGCACTTGGGAGGCAGAGGCAGGAGGATTGCTGAGTTCAAGGCTAGCCTGGGCTATGTAGTGAGCTCAGGGCCAGCCTGAACTACAAAGCGAGATCCTGTCTCAAAAAAAAAAAAAGTCACCCAGGATTTTATGCATGAGAGACCTGGACACTAAAATGCCTGGCCACAGTTATCTTATTCCTCATAACCAAAGATTATGAAAAAGACTTGATTTTTGTGAAATAACAACTTCTGGAGAGTAGTAAGGTCCTAGATTTTCTACAATATGTGTTACCAAAGCAAGCATGAATTTCAGAATGTTCTCAGAGTTTGCCTTACTTTATGTATTTGTTTGTGATCAAACAGGCAAAATCTATAGGAATTGTAGTGATGTGATATCTAGGAAGCCCTTCTCCTCCATCATTGATGCTGTTGGCAAGCAAGCTAGTATTCTTTTGGTCAATTCATTTGGAAGTGGTGAATTGGCAAAGTGCTTTTCTAACTGAAGGTCTGATGACACCAGATAATTCTGTGTGCCAAAGAACGACCAGCTGTTGGTCACTGCCACTGCTGGCCATCACCATCAAACAGAGGCTGCGTGGACACCATGTGAATTCTACAGTCCCTCCCTTCCTGAGTTAGCTACACCAGGGTGTCCTCTCCCTTCTTCAGAAAAGTAGCAGCAGCATCTGCAGTGATGGGTGTAGAAGCGGTGGCAGTGCACTAATTCCCTGTCACCATTCACACTGGAGTGGCCAGTGGAAGTTTCACAGCCAGGGGTGCATGG
>PVIC010036025.1:0-18759 GCA_004025085.1 Thryonomys swinderianus
GTATTGTTGTATGTGGTTACTAGGGATCGAACCAGGGACTTTGCACTTGCTAGGCAGGCGCAGAACCACTGAGCTAAATCTCTGGCCCTAACTTCCATCTCTTTTATTTTCTATCGATGTCAGGGGAGAATGGAACGTTTCTTTCCCTTCTTTTTAGTGCATGGTCTTTGTTAGTTGTAGTAAGGAAATGGTGACTTTGCCTAATATGTATGTAAGCTGAACTATATTAGGAATTATTCAATAGGAACATAGACTTATCTTTATGAAGTCCAAAAGATATTTAAAAAGCAAAGCTTTCTCATATAATGAACTGTAGAATTCTTCCTCTGTCTGATAGGAACAGCTTTGAAAGGCATTCATGATCTTGAGGACAGTGAAACTAGGAAGAAAGGAGACAAATGTAGACCGTGAAAAATGGGAAAATGGAAGTGTCCAGAGAAAGCAAGAAGTTCTGAAAGGTCTTCTGATAATTCCTCGTAGACAGAAGGATGATTGAGAGAAAGAGCGAACAGTCTTTTACACCACTTGGGTTCATGACAATCCACGGGTAGGACTGTTCCCTCTGGGAACGAGCTGCCCCTTGGAAAGGAGTGTGTGAGTCTTTCTCTGGTGTCCTTTCTTCTGTGTCCTGCCCCTCATTTCTAGATTCCCACTTTGTCTTTCCTACTTCCTTCCTATGAATAGAACCTTCACTTCATTTTCAAGGTTCTACATTTCTTGGGCGGGCCAGTCACCACCGTGCTTTAAGAAGCAAGCTGAGCCTAAGAGGACTGCCACTCCTTCACTGGCCCGCGTCCCTGGCACAAGGGGAAAGCCTGAGGGAGGTTAAATGTTTCATCGGTCCTGTGAAAAGAGGCCATACTTGTGTTCATGGACTAGGGTTCATGCCTTCTCGCTCTATAAATATTCATCTTTTTAGATTATGCAACCAACACATGCCCATTAAATGCAAATTAAGAGTATGCACTAGCATGAAAACCTTACCAAGAATTCTACCATTATTTTATTCAATTTTTGAAATTTAAAAAGTAAGTAGAAGTTTCCTCTTTCTATTAATCTTATGTCCTCAGTCCATAACACCTCATTGCTATCCAACCTATATATAATATATATATATATACATATATAGGTATATATATATTGTCATCCAACATATATATATATATTTAAAAAAAATTTTTTTTTTTTTGAGACAGGGTCTCGCTTTTTAAGTTCAGGCTGGCCCTGAGCTCACTATGGAGCCCAGGCGAGCCTTGAACTCAGCAGTCCTCCTGCCTCTGCCTCCTGAGTGCTAGGATTACAGGCTTGAGCCACCATGCCCGGCATCTGTGGTATGAGGTACTGATTGCCAGTGGGTGTACCATGCCCAGTATTGTTGTATGTGGTTACCGGGAATTGAACCAGGGACCTTGCGCTTGCAAGGCAGGCTCTGGAACCACTGAGCCAAATCTCTGGCCCCCAACCTATATTTTAACATATTTAAATACATACCTTATTTAATAGGCGTATTTATTTTTATAATTGAACAATTTCATAATATCGAGGGCCATGAGTGGAACACTACGATGGGGTCTATGAAAGGGTTTATGTGTAAAAATGGGTTTGATTTTTACCCTGGAGGAATCAATTAACCACACAATATCAGAAATACAGACATGAAAGAGTTATTTTAAAAAATAAATATATATATATATATATATATATAAAACTACACTCAATTTTAGCCAAAACAGAATTATTTCTTAGGAATGGGTGAAGAGTTTTTGGGAAAAGAAATTATCTTTTTTTCTTCAGGCCCTCCAGTGACATTTAGTACTTCATAATATCTTTGAAGTGACTGCATTGAGTCTTATACTCAGAAATCTAATCAACTCAAATATTATACGGTGTTAGAAAGAAAATGAAAAATATCATTTTTCTAGACCAGCTACAGGGATCTGCTGTTATCTTATTGGCCTCATCTGCCTTCTGAGAAGCATGGGGTGTGACCCAGCGTGAAGCAAGGCTGGGAAAAACAGGCCCTTCCACCGCCTGACAGGAAGCGGTAAATACCCCGCCTCTCAGCTCATGAAAATAAATAACATCTCTTCCCTGCCTTTCTTTGGTTTAGGCTTGACTGAGCGTGTAAGGGGGAGTTTTCCTCTTCCTTTCGGAGTCACATTTATGAACTTTAAACAAAAGTCGCTCTTTGTGCCCCTCTACCGAGCTGGGGCCTGGCTGCCATCTCCCCTGTGTCTTCGCTGAAAGGACTCTGGGCTGCCACTTGGGTCCTGCTCCCCTGTTTCTAGCCCTGCCCCTGGCTGTCCTGGCGACCTGGTATAGATCAGTCAACCTCTGTGTCTCTCTGGCGGCAAGGCAGCTGCTGAAATGCTCTCCCCGGCTGCAGTCACAGCCAGTCTCCTGCTACGGGCTTGAGAACAGGACAGCGCTGTGCCACCTGTCAGGAGAGTCCGGCACTCGGCTACTCACTCTCTCTAATACGACTGAGTCTTCTCGGATAAGTCTGCCAGAGGCTCGGAAGCAGATGGTGTGATTTTAACTTTACCCAATTAAAAACAGAACAGAATAAAACAAAAACCTCACACTCTATAAAATGGTCCCAAAACACTCAGGTGAAGTTTTGGGAAGCTTTAATACTTAGACATTTACATATATATATATATATATACATATATATGACATAAATAACATATATACTGTGTGAAATGAGACAAATTTGAACATTCTCTGCATCATAAAATTCAAGGATTAGAAAAGTTCTGCAATTAATCAAGAACTGGCTGCTCATCAGAATCAGCCAGGGAATGTCACTAGAGACACAGATTCTTTTTTTTTTTTTTTTTGGAGACAGGGTCTCGCTTTGTAGTTCAGGCTGGCTCTGAGCTCACTATGTAGCCCAGGCAAGCCTCGAACTCAGCAATCCTCCTGTCTCTGCCTCCTGAGTGCTGGGATGACAGGCGTGAGCCACCACGCCTGGCACTTTCCTAAATATTTTGATCCACAGTTGGTGGAAGCCATGACTTAGTGGCCCTTAGCAGGGAGTAACGACTGTCCTGTAGATTCAAGGCAGTCTGTAGTCAGAGAAAGAGTACTATATTAGAGTTGTTTGGGAAACTAATGATCATTACTTCCTTTGATTAGCAGTGAAAACACTAATTGCTACATCCACTGGAAGGTATAAATATTTATTAGACACTTTCTGTGTACCAGATACTCTGTTCTAGGGGATTATCCCTCCTGGATTGGCAAGCACTATTTCAGTTTTAGCACTGAAAGTCCTACATCCAGGGCATTTAGTTATCTAGGTATTTTTCATATATTTCCTTCTGTACTTCTCAAGATCAGGTCATGAAATATTGACCTGTTTTTGACTTTATTTCACACTTGAGGGAACAGAGGGACAAATAATTCAGGCATCTTGTCCTGGGTAAACTGAGTTTCCCCTCAGGACGCTTCTCTTTGTCATTGTTCATCTCACATCTTCGGTTAGTGGCAGACTGTCACAGGTGTCACAGGCCACTTCAGGTATCCTGGGGGTCGTTTTCTCACCAGTTTCACGCTGACGTTTTTGGGTGATGAAATCTAGCCTTTCTATATTGTGTTGTGGGAATTCAAATGGAGTCTTCCTGTGACTTTTAAAAATATTAGTCAAACCAGATGGTAAACCAAGCATCATGGGCAGTGTTCTCAAAAGAGAAGAGACACGAGGACAGGATGGCTTGAGGCTCAGAATGGAGGAATACACCGAGAGAGGCTGACGGTGTGCTAGCTGTTGGCTTAAGAAATGCTGGTGGCGAGATGGTCTCTGAGCCCCCAAGCAGATTGCCATCAATAGTAGCGTTCTCAGCTTGTACTCAGTTACCTCACCCTCACTGCTTTGAGAAATATCCCAAAGAAATTGCAATACTGACTGAATATTTTATGATTAATGTATTATTGCTTTTGTTATTTTTGGAAGTGTTACAATGATACCGTGGTTATGGTGAGAAATGTAGGAGTCCATTTTTTTTTCTTTCTCTCTTTTCACTTTTTTGAAACTGGGTCTTGATATGTTGCTTAGGCTGGACTTGGACTCGTGATTCTCCTTCCTTAGTCTCCTGAGTAGTTGGAATTACTGCTGTGTGGCACCATCCCTGGCTAGGAAATACAGAAATATCTTAGAGAGATGTACCATATTATGGATGAAATAAATTGCCAGCTAGATTTGCTTTAAAATAATTCAGTAGAAGAAGAAGGCAGTGGAAGATATGTAGATAAAACAAGATTTGTTCTATATTGATAGTTATTGAACAGTATATGGAGGTTCATTTTTGTATCCTTTCTCCTTCTGGCCTATTTAAAAATTCCTGTGCTGAGTGTTTAAAGGTAAGTCTCCAACATAGAATCAGAGAGGAGTCCTGCTCTTCCTCAGGGTAATTACGCTGCACCATGGCGTCCCAAGTGTCTTTGGCCTTGAAGTTTGACCGGGGGTGTCTCCTTTATTTTGTGTAACTTTGCCTATTGCACTGAAGAGACGTTGGAAGGCACTACATTAAATATGACTGCACTATGAAAATGCCTTTATCAAATGAGCATGTCCCCCGTGAGAAGAAAGGGGCATGGCCTGGGAAGCAGATCAGGGACAGACATCCAGACTTTGTCCCCTGCTTTCTGGGATGGGACAGAGCCAGGCCAGAGATGGGACTTGCCAGGAGCTGGAGGCGCTGGAGTGGGGTGTAGAGGAAGAGATCTCAATCCCAGCATGCAACAGTCTGCCTTCTGTCAGCCTCAGGGCTCTCACAGCGGATTTTCTGTCCTTACCTCCAGCTCATCTCATCTCTACTAAGTGACTTTCCTTTTCTCCTCATTCCTTAAAAAATTTATTTGCTTCCAGACGCCTGATTAAAGCAACTCTCTGGCTGTTCGCGTTAAGAATCTGTCAGCATTTTCCATTCTACACCTCTCTCAGTTGACACTCTCTATTTAATTGGCACTACTGTATGGGGAAAAGAGACAAAGAGCTCTAGTTAATACTGGGGACCAGACTGCGTTTTCAATCTTAGCGCTGTGTACCCTGGGTTAGTGGGTTTAGGCTAGTTCTTTAATTTCCTCAAATATCTTTTATTCCTGGGTGATTTCTCTGTTAGCTGCAGCACCTTGGCTGCCAACAGTCAGAGGAAAGCCCTTTGCCAGCAAGACAAGATTCTTCACCTAAATTTAAGCCCTATTTCAAAAGTTTTCCACATAGAACAGCTCTTACGAGAGGAAGTAACTCTGAACTATCCCGATTGGGAGCATCCTTAGGAACAATCTTTTCTATTCCATTACTTTATAGATTTAAAAGTAGGCCAACATCTTTGAGTGAGTTGTCTAGGTTAGAAATTTATTGAGTACAACACGTTTTTTTCCTACTTCCATTTAAAAGTATTTTCAGCCATATACATTTTAAATCCACTTTTTGAATAAAGGGATTTTTGTTATGAGTTAATGTGAGGAATTAAAAAAGATATATATCTTATATGTCTATTTATCTTGACATATCAAACATATCTTATCTGCAGACATTTTGTATAGGCTGTAAAAATTGGATTTCCACAGAATCACAGTGTATTTTCATCTTTCTTTGAAAGCACTTGAGCAGAGTGAAATGTATAGCTATTTGTTAAGCAGTCTAACTACAGAATTCTTCTAAAGTCTTACGGTTCCCCAATCCTTTTATGATTTTTGTAATTCACAGCTAATTTGATAGCAATATTTTTAGCAACTCACCTTTATTGAATCTTTCCAAAGAATTCAAGTTGTTTCTATAGAAACAGCAAGTCCTTCCCCTTATATATGCACATTCTATCAGTTACCTTAATATCTAATTAAATTCTCCAGTGCGAATGACAAGTACCCAGGCAGTGGAGAGCTTAGGAACCAGCATAATTGAGTCTCGGTAAGTACAGAAAATGGTAGGCGCAGAAGTACAAGGGCACGTTAGGGATCAACTGCTTTCCAAAGAAGGGCGTTAGGAAGTTTGCAAAATAAGAAAGAGCTTTGGTTTATCTGACTAGGAGGTAAAGTGGTAGCAGTTTAATAGATCATTTCCATTTAAAAATTTTTAATTTTGACTGACACCCAGTTATACATATTTATGGGATACAGTGTGATGTTTTGATTCATGTATACATTGTATAATGATCAAATTAGGATGCTCAGCCGTCTACCATCTCAAACATCTATGTCTTTATGGGAAGAACTTTCAGAATTCTCTCTTCTAGCTATGTACTTTGAAATAAACTCCACAGTGTTATAAAGTATATTCATCCAAGTCAGAATTATGTCAAAAGAAACAGGTCAGTCACAGAAAGGCCAATACCCAGGGCTCTCTCAGTCATAGATGGAACCTAGAACCGCTGCTGTCATAGAGGTTGAGAGTAGACAATTGTTATCTGACAACTTCCAAAAGAAGTGGCGGGGCGGGGGGTGGTGAAGAAAGGTTGGTCAACAGGTATTTTCTACCGAGGAGCTCTGGGCCTTATGTCCTAATGCGGAAGAGCCTGACCCTGCTTCCCTGCCTCTGGAGACCCTTATCCTCCTCTTTGGGTCCGTGTCCAAGAAGACTTAAGTTAGCTCACACTTCTGGCTTTATGAAATATCTTCTTGCTTTAAAACTCCTGGTTATTTCTATGTTTGTATCCCAAACTCAATTATGGATGAGTCACTTTTTTTGTCATGTGTTTTTGAGAAAGTAACCTTTTTTTTGAGAAGAGGGGACCCATCTCCATCTGTTTAGTTCATTTGTGAACAGTCTTCTGGGAGAACCGTCTTGTCTTAATAGCTGACTTGGGAGAAAGAGCTGAGCCCCTTACGTGGAGGGCTGCGGCCGGAGCAAGGCAGCTTGTTCTCAGGGAGCAGGACCCAGGAGTCCCGGGGCAGCCTCTTTTGCTTATGCCCGCCCCACACGGAAGGTGTCATGGCGCTCACATGCTCCCAACCCCACACATTACTCCCACATTACCTGGAAGTACTCCAAGTTATCACTGCTTTTTGTCTCCCTCCCTGGAAGCCAAGTTTTAATTCCACTTCCTATTATGCCATCACTGTCTCTTGGACATTCTTCCTCTGATATAGATCTGTCAGGCCCCTTTGTAAAAATGTAAACCTATTACGTTCCCTTTATTCACCCTGGCACTAATGTCCTGACTTCAAATAAATGTCCTGAAGCTCTGCTGGCTGGCCTTTATGGGGCAGTGCATTTAAAGTTACTTTCCATCAACTGTCTTCTCTTACTTTGTTTAAGATGTAAAATGAGGGCAAAGAATCACAGGGCTTAACTAATGGTCTGCAATTTCCTGCTGTCTCTACACCTTTTTTATGACATTAATTCATTGCCACTTCTCTGACCTGTGGAATCTCTTCTGGATAGAAATGACTAGGAGTTAAAATAAAGTTAAAAAAATACCACTTTGATTCAATAGTCTTGTCAGAGTTCTTGTCATTGCCTCTTTGGGACAGGATACGCTACAGTAACCATTTCAACAACTGCTCTCTGCATTAAAACACGTATCTTGATCACTCAGCTTCTCTACCTGAAGGTTAGGGCTTTGAGTTAGTGTCTTTCAGCTAGAAAAGAATCACCTAAATTCCCCATGTCTGCTGACTTCTCTATTTTGTCAATTTTTTTTTCCCAAACAGACTTTTATGGTACAATTACTGAGAAAAATATTCAATTTAAGTTTGATGTTTCAGCATTATCATTTGATCCTGCTTGAGTTTGACAAAGGTGTTATGGTTAATGTTTATCAGGCAGATTATGTAGGTTACAAACAATAGGAATCTACCCTGGTTCATTTAGGCACAATAGTAATTTATTGAAAATTACAAAGGGGCTTAGAAATCTGGAGGAAGGAGTCAGAAAATTAAGTGTGTTAATTTGCAACTGCAGTAATAATACTGCATAATAAATTGCCAGTATAAGCATGTATCCTCCTTCTCACGGGTCTGCATGTTGACTGTGGTTTGGCGAATCTTGGATGGCGTGGCTGCTATGGCAGTGTTGGTGTCAGCACCCCAAGACACCTGGGCCCTACCTGGGACATGTGAATATTGACCTTCTATCGCAAAGACGGAAGTGGGCTTTGGATATCGAGATCATCCTGGACTAGGTGCTCCGCGAGTGGTCTGTAAGAGAAGTTGGGAGACTTGACACAGAAGCAGAAGGCGACCTGGGATGGGGCAGGGAGGTCTGAAGATGCTGTGCTGCTCTGGCTTGGAAGATGGAGGGAGGGATCTTGGGCCAGGGGATGCAGCGTCTTGAGCTGGAAATGGCAGGGAAATCCATTCTCCCCTAGACCCTCTGAAGGGAACATGGCTTCGATGCCTTGGTTTGAACTCAGTGAAACTGGTTTGAGTCTGCAAATCTCTGAAAAATAAATTCATGTTGTTTCACACTGCCAGCTTTGAGGTAATGTTATAGCAGCCTCAGGGAACTGGCATAGCTGCGGCCTCTGCTTGGGGTGGTGGGTTGACTGGACTTAGGTCCAGTTGTGAGTTGGCTTTAGAAATGCTCCGTGCCTGTTCCTTCTGGGCCCTTTTTGCTGATGTGTGTTCTTCCTAGAGCAAATCACTGGGGTAAAGTATCAGGAGAAATCCCACAGGAACACTGGAGCCTCTGGCTAAGGTGAGTAGGTGTTTGCTGAACTGTAATCCAGCCCAGCCGTAGCCAAAGTGGCCCACAGGACTAGCCTATCTGTAGTTATCAAATATTGGAATCTGCAATTCCAGGGGCAAGAAGCACTGGGCACAGGGTGCTAACATTACTGCTCGGTAACTTCTAAGCAGCCTTTTGTGTCCTCTTTCTCCTCTTGTTTTGTCTTGGTCTCCTTCAAATCACTTGACCTTGAGTCAGTGATGCTGGTATAAACCTTTGCTTGGTCAAGTGTAGGTATGAGCTCACGGACAGCAATTTCCTGGCATTTTCAGCTTCTGTCTTGGGGGATGAGACCCTGCCTTCTGCTGAGGTGAGATTGTTTTTGGGTAGGTACAAACACTGGGGTCACCTCGCACGGAGGGGGTAAGAGCTGTGCAGCGGATGCCCAACTTCTTCTGGGTGAGGCTCGCATCATGACAGATGCCTTCTCTCAGGACCTGGCCTTCACTGACTCGGTCTGTGCGATTCATTTTCAGGTTTTCCTTTCTTACACAGATGCGCTTAGAAGGTGTCTTGTGCATTGCGGTCTAACATTGTGTATTAGGAAAGGCAGGTACAGGGTAGGATTGGATACTGCCATAATTAGGGTGATGCTTTGATGTCTGGCTGACTGCTGTGTCTGTTTCTCAGTGGATTCTAAGTACATGGCATGGGGTGCAATGGGTAGCCTCAGATTCTTCCCCATTATTTTAAAGTGAGTTGAAGAATCAAGCTTAGAGAGTTGCTATCCAGAACTCTCAACTCTAGCTCTTTCTTATTGGGCTAGTTTCTTGTCCTATAAGAGGGTTTATTTTTATATACCTAAATGGGTGAACTCCATGTGTCAAAAATAACCTAAGAAAGCAGATGACAAGAAGTTGTGTGGAAGCCGCAATGATGGGAAAGCCAGTGTGCACGGCCCTCTGTGTGGCTCAGGCAGGTCATGGAAACAGCACATTGGCGGGGACTGGGACAGGTCTGCTGTGCCCTGCCACCTGCCCGTTCAGGTTCCTTTGCCTTGAACCACACAGGCTACACACTGTGGTGAGTTCAAGGAGAGCTGAGGGTCCCACCCCAGCTTTCTTGACGTCTGAGAGCCAGGACCCTCCGGCAGAGCAGTCCAGACTGGGAGCTCTCTGTGGCCTTTGCAGAGTGGTGACCGAGCAGCGAGAGGGTAGGGGGATCTGAGAGTCATCAGTGCGAGGTTACTTCTTGCATTCACATCCCGATGGTGACTCAGCCCACATGGCTTTTCAGGTCTGACTGCTCCTGGCAAATGTAAGTTGCCCTTCTGCTCCCCTATGGTTTGGAGAGCACAGAAAATGTACAATCTCCCCTCAAGTATGTTTGTTTTGTATTCCAGAGAAGCTGTAGCTGACAGTGCTTGCTTAGTGGTGTGTGTAGTGTTAAATGGGAATTTTCCAAAGTAAATCTTATAGATCAGAACAAAGATGTAACCTAGAAGTAAAGCTACTTCCTAGAAACTGGATGGAAACTTGACCCAAAACGTACATTTACACAGAACTGAGTAAGAGTGGCACGGCCACTGAAAAATTTTTTTTTTCCCTGGAACATCATCTATTCTCTTGGCCCTTGAGGTCTCTCTTGGGAGAGCCATTCCTCCTCTACCATCATTCACTGCGGTTCGGGTAAGCCTGACTTCACATTCTGGAGGTTGAGAATTGTCACATGACCTGGATGGTCCAATAAGAAAATCTTGTGAGATTTGCTGGAATAATTACAGGTCCTGTAATTATTATTATTATGAGGTGAAAACCTCCCTGAAATGAAGTCACAAAGAGAAGCAAAATCAAGTGATGAAGACAGTGATACTCAAGGGCTAACAATTTAAGCAGAGTCCCTGGATTCAGCCATGCCTGAGGTCCCATAGCCTCTGGACTTTTTAGTTTATTTGAATCAATACATCCCTTCTTTGTGTTCAACTTTGTTGGGGATTTATTATACAAAGAAGGAATTTTATTACACCAAAAATTATTTAGTATTGTGATTTTTATTACACATGCAGGAGGTCCAACTCAAATGAAAAGCAGACAACATATGAGAAAAATGGAGGTATATGAGACTCTCAGTAGATCGGACACAGTTGTAGCTTGTTAGCCCCAGTTGAGTAAATCTTTTTGGGGCTTTTTATCCCTCACCTGTGAATGTAGCTGAAGTTTAAATATCAATCATTTTGCTGAGGGAGTAAAAGGTTATGTAGCTCTATAACTAGCAAGGCTTTGTGGTATGGGGGTGGTTGACCTGTGTTCTCATCCTAGGGCTGTGTTCGTAGGATCTTGAACCTACTACCCTTGCTACTGTTAGATTAGCTTCTCTGCAGCCTTTGGATGCTCACATGTTTAAGACAGCACAAAAAGTGGTGGTGACTGTTTTTCCCACAGCAGAGCAACATTCAGTGTTTGACACAAGAAGGAGCATTGCCAAACCAAACTATTCTTACAATTGATGCTTTAATTTCTTTAAGAAATGTTTAAGGGTGACTTAAATGAGTATTGTTAGAGTTCCAGGACCTGGAGTGTATGACGAATACTCAATAAATATTTAATGAACGGTCATGTTTGGTGTTATCTGTGCTTGTCCTGAGCCCTTCATCCTAAAACAATAACCTTTTCAAATGGGAGATTTGTAGAAGTCTGTTCCTTCCATAGCACTGAGGAATATTTACAATTGGCATTTTCTCATATATAGCAGCAATTTTTTATAAAAATGGTCATTTTGTGTGACAATTATAGATGATTTTTCTATAAAATTCTGTATTTTGTTACTAGTGTTTTAGTTTAGTTTTGTTTCAAATTTGTTTGGCTTTTCATGTTTCCTTTTAAATTTGCATATACTATTTGTGTATATTTATGGTGTATAGTGAAAAATCAATACATGCACACATGTGTAAGGATCAAATTAAGGTAATTAGCACTTTCATCTCCTCGAACTTTTTATGTTCCTTTAAAAGATTAACTTCTTCCTTCCAAAAAGTCAACATTATTCATGGTTGAGATTGTATTTTAAATGTTAATGCATTCTGCCTCCTTCCGTCTTATTTGTCATGGTAATTCCTTCACTGCACAGAGTCTGAAATAGATTTAGATATAATTGGGTCACAGATTATTAAATAACCAGTCTCTCTACTTAGTCCTGTAAAATTTCCAGATGCCAAACACATTTCTTATTTTTGCCCATCTTTGCAGAACATTTCTGCTTACTGAAATTCAGTGAGTGGAAATATGTTCATGACTGAAATTATTCTGTGTTAGATATCTCTTATTCATACCTCCTTCTTGAAGTCCTTTATAACCTCCAATTGTTTTTCATATTTTCAGCCATTTAAAAACATTTCTTTCTGCCCTCACACACATTGACCCGAATCTCTTCAATCAGTCCATGATCACTGTACCAAACTCTGCCTTTCTCTCCCTCCACCCTTCTCTCTCTCCTGCTCTCCCTTCCTCTATTCATAACTTCCCTTCTCTGTTTCTCTTCTCCCACCCTCCTTTCCTCCTCTTTACTTTTTGTTCTTCTTTTATAAGTGTAAGTAAACATTTTGGAACAGATTTACCATTAGATGCTAAACTATTTATTTTTGTTACTGGGACAAAATGCCTGATATTTGTAACTTCAAGGAAGATAGGTATAATTTGGCTGATGTTTCCAGGGATTTCAGCACGGCTTCAAGGTATAAATATCATGGCAGATGAAAGCTGTTCCCCTCATAGAGAATAAATGCAGAAAGCAGGGTAAGAGCACCAGAGAGGAAAGGCTCAGGGATCAGATGTAGTCCCCAAGGTCATGCCCGTGTGACCCACCCAGCATACCCATTGGTAATCTTGAAAGCCAGTCAAGCTGACAACTAGAATTAACCATCATGTTTTGCTTCTTGGCCTTTTGGCTAAGATCAAGTATAGAATTAACCATCGCAGCTGCCCTTGCTCTGGAAATTCTTCATTTATTTGGATTTACTGTTCAAGGGCTCCAATTCCATCTATGCTTTTTACATTTTTTTCATTCTTTGATTTATGCAGCTTAAGATCTCTGGATTGGTTTGTGTCCTTTTTTGTTACACACACACACACACACACACACACACACACACACACACACACACACACACACCACAGGCAATAATAGTGAAGTAGAAACATGGCCTGTCTTTTAGGAAACAGAGCTGTGAAACTACTGGCTATATCCATAATTAGCTTTTAGATGTCTATTTCTAGAATTTAAACTTGCTATTTTTGAGCAGGAAGAGAAAAGAGAACTCAGTACAATGGCTTAAAGCAAATGCTGACGAGGCTGTGGGGAGAAAGGAGCCCTTCTCCACTGTTGGTGGGAATGTAGACCGGTGCAACCACTGTGGAGATCAGTGTGGGGATTCCTCAAAAACTTGAACTGGAGATCCCACTTGACCCTGCGATATTCCCCTGCTAGGCATGAAGATATATTCTATCACTTCGTTACTTCATGTTTTCCTTGTCATTAGAGTAAAAGAATACCTTGAGGCAAATGGCTTTGTGTCCTCTGAGAGAAGTGTTTTAAGTTGAGGATGTAAACAGAGGACTGGATTTCCCTATCACCCTATATCTTGACTTGTTCTTTATTTTACTGTGCATGGTTGTTTTACTCAGTTTGGGTGCTTATTTGTGCTTAATTTTAAAATTAGATGCATGTATCTTTGAATTCAGGGATTATTTCTTATATATCTTTATAGCTCTAGATAGTGTTGAAATAGTATATTAAACATATTGGCTCTATTTCCACCTATTTGCTCATGTTCCTTTGTTGAACACGTATTTGGTGTCCTGTGACACATGCTGTGCTGATTTTGGAGATTTTGCAAAAATAAAGAAACATGCAAACAAAGAGGCATACTGTTTGTGGTCATTAAATGTTCCCATGGGGCCATGGATTTCCCAGCCTCCACTGCGGGGGCTGGAGGCCCCGGGGCCAGTCTGGCCGCTGGGGTGGGAAGGCGCTGCTCCCCGTTTCCCTTACCCCGATGTGGGGCCTTTGACGGGAGTCTGCAGCTGAGTCACGGAACAGGGGAGAGCTGGGAGCCGCCCCGTCCGTAGCACACTTTGTGCGAGAGAAATGAGCTTTGCCGTTTATAAGGCGTGCTGAGCTTGGACTCTTCTTTTCCAGCGCTAGCTTGAGGCACCGCTCTCAAGCAGTCCGTGTAGTTACTGTGTGAAGTAAACACAAGTCAGAGTAACTTTTGGATATATGCTGGGAAAGAGAGTGATTTGTGGGCCTGCGGTTTCGCTGTGGAGTAAAGTTGAACCTGACTAGATTTTCTGGGGTTGGGGTTGGCTTTAACTGTGAATTTGGGTAAAAATCCTTAGCCTCACAGGACAGGAGGAGCTATTTCTCCAGCTCTAACTCCGGGTCTATAAGTAGCTGCGCGATTAGGAGAAACAAAGACCAAAAAGACAGCCATACCTTTATCAGAAGGAGTACTTTTTTTTTTTTTTTTATAGTTCAGGCTGGCTCTGAGCTCACTATGTAGCCCAGGCAAGCCTCGAACTCAGCAATCCTCCTGCCTCTGCCTCCTGAGTGCTGGGATGACAGGCGTGATCCAACATGCCCGGCACTGTGGTATGTGGTATTGATTGCTGGTGGGCGTGAGTCTCCATGCCCAGCATTGTATGTAGTCACCAGGGACTGAACTCAGTACCTTGCGCTTGAGAGGCAGGCGCCGGAACCACTGAGCTAACCCTCCAGCCCAGAAGTACTTTTGTGTGATTTACTGGCCTGGCCCCCACAGCTACATGTGAAGTAATGATGGAGGCAGGAGAGGCCGGTCTCTTCTAGCTCATGCATAAATCAGTCCGTTGTCAGGGAAACCAGAAGAATTTGTCACAATGCATTCTTTCCTCTCAGGACGGGTATCTTTCCTTCCATGTTGGAGACTACAATTTAGGGCACTTTTTCTGGAAAATGTTTCCAATTCCTGGCATCCAATTCTTTTGCGGTGACCTCCCATTCCAGATGCTCTTCAGTTAATTGACTAGCTATGTGGTATTTTATTGTTCTCTAAACAGGTAGTTCTGCCCTACTGTATCACACACTAGGACAAATCAAGGTCTTTTCTTCCTTATATCCTCCTTACCTAATCCAGGGTCCAGCACTCTGTAGCCGCTTCACAAATATCTCTCAAATAGCAGAATGACAAGTCAGCAAATCCTTCACTGTTCCTTAATGTTTCCTGGTGAACAGGACTTGTAAATGAACAAGATAGTGGTGCTACTTAAATTAATTTGCTGTTACCTAACCTCCCTTTCTTTTCTTTTAAGAGATGGACCGTTCCTATGTGACTTTCCATTCAGTTTCGTTACAGAAATCATGTCTCAGCTCTAGCTTCTTAGCTTGTTTTGCAATGGAATTAGAGGTTTAATGCATTTGTTTTGCTAAAGAGCTTGGGATCCGCTTAGGAAGGTCACTTTAGAATATCTAAGTGATGGTATCATAATATTTATTGAGAGTTGATGAATAGAATTCTTAAAATAGTCCTGCTCATTGTGGTATCACTGAAAGCATGCTGTACTAAATCCCATTTGTCTTGGATACAGGATTTCTAGAAGATGAATGGAAAGTGGAAATTAGTGGATTTTGCAGTGGATTGCATAAGAAGGAATAGTTTCTATAAAGGTCTCTTGTCTTAAAGGGACAAATGCTTGAAAAATTCCTGGAGCAACAACTATGGGAACCTGTAAACTGAAAGGGTAATCACCAGACAGATCCCATATCCTGCCAGACAGAGACTGTGAGCATCACCTGGCCTCGAAGTTAGGCCTCTCCTTTATGGTCAGCGCCATTGCTTATGGGATAGGTGCCTTATTATTATTATTATTATTATTATTATTATTATTATTTGCATGAAGTTGGATGGCCTTTGGTATTTATGGCACTGGTTAAAATACCAAATAAATACCAAATAACCACAGGCATTGGTTAAAAACAAAACAGAAGAGAACAAGCAGAAACAAACATCTTCAATACCGTTGAAGGATGTGGTGTCAATCAAATACTGGCTAAAGTGGGGCTGGCACCCCCCCATGGGAGGACTTGGGGAGGCTGTTGGGAGACTGATAAAGAACTGAGCATTCTACTCAGTAGTGTGAAATCCTCAAAGGTCAGACATACAGTCTAAAACGGTTAGTTAGCTTCCTGCCACTGTAACAGATATCTGAGATAACTGTTAAAAAGGGGAAAGGTTTATTTGGGCTCCTGGTTTCAGCAGTTCCTGCCTATGATCAGGCGGACCCATTGCTTTGACGCCTCTGGCGGGAGTGTCAGATGGCAAGGCAGGAAGTGTGTGGTGGAGAAAGCTGCTCCCCTATTGCTAGGGAACAAAAGAGGATGAGGTGAGGGCTGAGATCTCCCTATCGCCTCAAGGGTGTGTATGGCGGTGACCCCAAGACTGTCACTGGGTCCCAAGTCTCAGAGGTTCTTCCACCTCCGAGCAGAGCCACCCTCAGGAGCAAGCCTGTAACTCACGGGTCTTAGGGCCGCTCAAGGCCCAAATCAGAGCGCTACCCTTTGAGCGCTGTCTTTTCTCCTGCTAAGATAAAGGTCTGTGCGGCTGCTCCCTCCTCCTACTTGGGTTCTTTGCCTTGCCCCGGGGTTACTCAGTTTTCGCTGCAATAGTTTTCTTGATAGACACATCTCACTTGGCAGTTTCTTAAACAATGTTGTCAAAGATCTACCCTTTCCCGGTTTTAAGGAATAAATATACAAAACACAGAAGCTAGGCCCGGTTCTGCTCTAGAAGAGCAATCAGCTTCATCCACCAACACAGACTATCTGTTCTGTGTGTTAATGTAACAATAACAGTGCAACAATAGTTTACTTAGAGGAGCTGACAGTGGAGAACTTCGAGGGGCTTTCACAGCTACTGTGTAGGCAGAAATAGAGTCTAATTTAAGTTCACTGTAGAACTAGATCAAAGTGACACCTTGTCTAGCATTTCTCTAGGAGAGATAGGTTTGGGGGGTCATTGGCTCATCTGAGCAAAGGAAGGGGGATGTGTCCATTGAAAGGGAGATTTGAAAATATGACTGGGTGCGAGTGTGGGTCAGGGTCAGGGTTTAATGAGTGTGTGTAAAGTGTATGTGGAAGATGGTGAGTGAAAAATAACCCGAACTGAGCATCATTGATGTTATTCCCTGGGTAGTAGAACATGAGATTTCCACTGCAGTAGGTGAAGGTATGGGCTGGAGAAGTCTCATTACTCAGACAAGTCTGTGGATGGTCAGATGTACCTACGATCTACAACAGATACAAATTTCAGTCAATCACAGAACTTAATTTATTTTTCAGCACTTTTATGATGATATATCCCCTATTCCTATTAAAGATGAAAAATCCCCTGGGCCTGTGACTTCATCCAGTAGCAGGTATAAATATAAAGTCGGAGAGACTGGCTGTTACTGGTATGCCGTTTTGAAACTAATGGGTACTGTCGCGGTGGGATATAACATTACCTACAGTTGAAGACACTGGACGAAGCTTTTCTGTGGCCTCGGTGATCTCTCATTCAC
This sequence comes from Thryonomys swinderianus, assembly GCA_004025085.1. Taxonomy (NCBI): domain Eukaryota; kingdom Metazoa; phylum Chordata; class Mammalia; order Rodentia; family Thryonomyidae; genus Thryonomys; species Thryonomys swinderianus. The sequence continues at coordinate 17,206 of PVIC010036025.1, forward strand.
TCCGAGAAGCTGGACAGAAGACCGGAGAGGCTGACATACTCTCAGGGTACTTCTGTGAATGCCGTACAGTTCTCCTCTTTTTGTTTCTTCAATTGCTCTCTAAAAGTTGGCCAGACACCAATCTTAAACACACTCAAGAACTTTGGGCATGACTGAATCACAAATGAAACAATTTTTAAACTTTAATTTTGTTGCGTTTTCTTTCTTGAAAAGATGTGCAATGAAAAGATTTTTTTATGTAGTTTATCTGTGCACAATTTTAGCAGTTTGTCTGCATTTCTATTCTGAATTCATCTATTACCCTTTAGAAGCTTTTCATGTCATGTTAAAAAAAACCCTCCTTTTCACAATCATAAAAAGAGTAGAAGTAGATATTGCTATTCTGCAAGGAGTTGGTATCATTATCTCAGCACATCAGAAGCTCTCTGAATATAGAAGGATTTCTTCTAAAATGTTATAAAAATTAGAGTATTTCAGCAAAGAATACCATTGTCATAAGCATTTCATTCTAAGACAGAATCTGTACCTTTAATTTCTCACTTCTTTTTCTTCGAAAGTGCTAAGTAGGGAAAGTTTTGGTGTCAATACTTAAAAGAGCGTAATTCCTTTACTAAAGCGTCAGCATAGCCTTCTGGGTAATCAGGCGCATTAAAATTGAGGAGGGCTGAGTTCTTCAGACTCAGTGGCTGCCTGACCTTGTTTATCCCATTTACCCTGGGAGCCTCAAGTTTCCCATCTACAAAGTTGGACTCATAATGAACTTGCATTTACATGCTCCTCCGAGGATTATAAAGGAAAGGAACTATATAAACCAGGAACTTATGATTCTTTATAGTCTTCAACCAAAAGTATATTAGCTTGGATTTTGAGAAGATCAATGAGGGGATATGAACTAGGATTTTAAAGAATAGTTACATTAAAAGTTGCATGGAAAGTAGTTATTTATATATTGGCTTACATAGTCCCCTTATCTCCAGTATAGGTTTAGAAGGTTTTTATAGGAAATTGCTTAAATTCATAGGAATTTCATTTGTGAATCCTGACCCTGTAACTTCTTATTTCTCCTCTTTTCCTAAAGTGCTAGGTGGACAAAGTTGGATGCTTATTAGAGTACAATTCCTCTGATATTCAACTTCAGGGAGAATTTTGTTGTGGTCAAAAATACAGTTGGTTGATTTTGTAATAGAGGCCATTCTTTGTGGAGTGAGATAGAATCTTAGTGTTGTTTTCATTTGCATCTCTTGAATGACTAGCGATGTTGAACATTTCTTCATATGCTTCTTGGCTGCTTTAACTTTTGCCTCTGAGAAGTGTCTGTTTGTTCCAGACACCCATTTTTGAATTGGGTCTTTAAACTTGGGGAGACTGATTTGTTTAAGTTCCTTGTATATTGTAGATAATAGCCCTTTGTCTGACAAACGGCTAGTAAAGACGTTTTCCCATGTTGTTGGTTGTCTTTTAGTGGTGCCAGTGATTTCTTTTGTTGTACAGAAGGTTTTTAGTAGGATGAGATCCCATTTGTTGATTCTTTCTGCTAGTTCTTGTGCTATAGAG
>PVIC010036026.1:0-18771 GCA_004025085.1 Thryonomys swinderianus
TGGAAGTATCTTATTTCCCCGTCTATTCTGAAAGATAGTTTTGCAGGATACAACAGTCTAGGTTGGAGGTTGTTTTCCTGCAATGCTTGAAATACTTCTCTCCACGCTCTCCTTGCACTGAGTGTTTGTGTTGAAAAGTCTGCTGTGATCCTAATAGGCTTCCCTTTGTAGGTGATTTTCTTCCTTTCTCTCACTGCTTTCAGTATTTCATTCTTTTGTTGTACATCTGGAACCTTGATAATTATGTGTCTAGGTGTAGATATTTTTATGTCACGGCGTTTTGGAGTCTGATAGGCCTCATTTATCTGTATGTCTATGTCTTTTCCTGTGAAGTTTTCTGTAGCTATCTCTGACAGTAGCTTTTTTATGTCTTTTACACTGTCTCCTGCTTCCTCAGCGACTCCAATCAATCTTATGTTATTTATCTTTGAGTCATCTAGAAGCTGTTGAATTGATTTCTCATGATCCCTTGCTCTTTTCCATAGATTATACCTTTCCTGCTCGCTGGCTACTATGCTGTCCTCCAGGTCTGAGATTCGGTTCTCTGCTTCATTCATCCTGCTGCGCAAGCTTTCATTCTCCTTCATCATTCCCTGGAGTTCTGCTTGAAGCTGTTTAAAAGGTTCCATTGCTTATGCTAGCTTGGATTCAATCATCTCACTAATCTCTTCTTTAATGAAGTCTTTCACTGAGGACAGTATCTCTGTTTTTATCTCAGAGATGAGTTCTGTTTTCCATTTTACTAGATCTGCTTTAGTTACCATCTCCAAGAGTCCTGGTGTTTGAGTTTCAGTTTGCCCTATTTCCCTTTTCTCTGAGTTTCCCTGTGGTGGTGATCTTTGTGTCTGGTTTTTTGTGTATTTTCCCATTTCTACTTTTTCTTTGTTTTTAATGCTCTTCTTTGACTGATGACAGGACAATGTTTGTTGCAAGTCTCTTTCTATTATCTGGGGCCCCTTGGAAGCAGTACTTTCCTGGCGGGTCCTCCTTGAATCTGTAATAACCCTTGAGAGTTCTCACTCCTGACACATCATGGTAGGTATTTGAGCAGAACAATCACATCATGTTTGTTACCATAATACAATAAATGCCAATGTCAGTATTAAACACAGTGAATAAGACAAGAAAGGTTTGTTAGATTCTATACTGGATACTTTGAGCTTATGAGTTACCTCTATGTCTGACTTCTCACTGCATAGCTCCGCGATACAGTGTGCTGCTGGGCGGCCTTCAGTCCACTTGAAATGGACTGCACCCTGCAGGTGGGTCCACGTGCTGCTCACTCAGTTCGCCGGAAGCACGGCACGGTGGGCTTGGAGCTGCTGGTTCCGGTCCATCCACCGCAAGTTCCCCAGTCCACTGGAAACACGGCATGGCGGGCCCGGAGCTGCTGGGTCTAGTCCGTCCACTGCAAGTTCCCCAGTCCTCTGGAAACACGGCACGGCGGGCCCGGATCTGCCGGGTCCAGTCCGTCCGCCGCAAGTTCTCCAGTCCGCTGGAAACATGGCACGGCGGGCCTGGAGCTGCTGGGTCCGGTCCGTCCGCCGCAAGTTCCCCAGTCCACTGGAATCACGGCACGGCGGGCCCGGAGCTGCTGGGTCCAGTCCGTCCACCGCAAGTTCCCCAGTCCGCTGGAAACACGGCACGGCGGGCCCAGAGCTGCTGGGTCCGGTCTGTCCGCTGCAAGTTCCCCAGTCCGCTGGAATCACGGCACTGCGGTGCCGGAGCTCTGATCTTTTTTTTTTTTTTTTTTTTTTTTGAGATTTACTTCCTAAGTAGTAAGGGGTGAAAATAAAATATTCAAATTTAATGTGATAACTTATATGAACTCTTAAAATGAACTAGTTACTTCTATATTAATCCAAGATATTTCAGATTTTTACTTCTTCACATATTCTTTCCTTATAATATTCAGTTGTGTGAAAGTGTGATTTGACAAGATGGTGCTGGGAAAAATGGGGATTCCAGGAACTATGAACAGGTAGGCTTTGTACTCCTCTTTCTCTTTTGGGCGACAGTTTTCTGTTCTGCTCTGTCTGCTCAGGCCAAATGCAGATATATTTTGCTTCATATATATCCTGGAGGCCTTTCCTGAAGACAGCTTTAACTCACCTTTTGACACAGTCCCATGGACCTCCCTAACATCTTTTTGCAGCTTATTTAATATATAACTTTTGTCTTTCCTGGTTCTAACCTCAGCCATTTCATCTTTCCAGCAGCAATTTCTCTCACCACTAAGCACAATCAACTAATTTTGGGTTCTTCACAGTGTGTGTTGAAATATCTAGTTATTGCTCATGTTTCTCAGGAGCTGAGGAGGCCTCTGGAAAGGCCCCAGGAAAGCTTGATCCATGTATTTCCAACCAACAGAGATGTACCACCTTGGCTGCTCTAGAATGGTCACTCCCACCCCAATGTGACTATAGCATTTAAGTTATCACTTTTCTGTGCCAGACAGAAGTGGGATCCAAGCATGCTGATTTGGGCTTGCTCTCCATCTCTTTATTATGCTTCCTACATTAGATGAAGAAAAAAACAGGATAATGTTTGCATCTGTCCCTTCCTTCCTCTTATAAACTTCACAAAACGGTACTGTCATATTTACATGTTCCTCATTCTACCACGTGGGAACCTCCCTCCTCATAGGCTTTTCACTGTCTCTTCTCCAAAGAATGACTGTAAAAATGCTGGTAGCATGAAGGAGGATGGCTAACACAGAAGTCTGATAGTCTCCAATGCTCTTCTTCTTTAGCTTACAGGCTGAATCATCTTCAACTCTCTCAGCATCACATCTCTATGCAATGTATTCTTACTATTTGTCCTGGCCCTTAGTGAATTATAATCCCTCTGAGTTAAAACTTTTGCCAAAGTGGAGGAAAAGGTCCTGTTAAACTTTGTAACTAAATGGCTGAATTCAATAATTTAAATAATTTCTTGTTGTTTTTTTTAGTCAAAGTAATAAAAAAGCTGTAGCTGTTTGTTAGAAATTGAAATATTCAGAGTCATTTTTTATATAGGTGTAGTGGGTATTTTTACATCCACAGTATATGATCAGAAGTGTAAAAGGTCATCAGAATAATTTAAAATCATTAATGTTAATTACTTCATTCAAAGCAATTGAGGTCCTTTAAGGTCTAATCAATACACAGCTTACTTTTGTTTCCTGCTAATAGACTATTCCTCTCACGTCATAGTTTACTGGTGTTTTTTACTATGCCTGTTCTCTGAAATGCTGTGTGTTTGACAGTCTTGCTACTCAGAGTTTCCTCTTGGCCCAGGAGGACTGGCATAATCTGGAGCTGGCTGTGCACAATCTTCAGCTCATCTCAAACCTATTGGGTAGAAATCACATCCCCACATGATTTGTATGCACATTTAATTATGGGATGCACTTGTTAGTAACACTGGCGAAAACCTCCTAAAGAGACACCATTAATTCACTCTGTGTTTTCCTAAAATGTTTATAATAAACACAGTGGAGTAGAAGTAAATCATCCGTATGAACTCTGGTTCTTATATTTTTCAAGTCTATGCCCATTAAGGGAAAACCCCTGATTAAAAGCAAGCAGTTTTCACTTGTTATATCTGGGTTTTGTCTTGACCAAGTCCACGTAGGTGTCTGTATTTCCAAACCAGCTAAGCACAGCTACAGCATAGCTGCTAGTCAGCATTTCTCCAGGCCACCTGTTACATTGGAATGCAGTAAAACACTCCCAAATCATCCTGCCTCCATTTCATGCTTCTTCCACCCCCAAGAAAAGCCCATAGTAATTGAAAGCAACATGTCAAAAGCAAAACTCTATGAAGAAAAGTAGCTGTATTGTAATTTTACTGAGTAGTTCTCTTTCTCCAGAGCAGTTAAAACCACAGGAGACAGAGGGTTAAAATGAATGGTTATAAAATGCCCCACAGTCCCACCAGGAGAGGTCTCTACAGCCAAAGATAAATGAGAATCTAAACAAAAATCTTGCTAATGTAAGCCAGGTCCAGAACTTCCAGGATAATTGAGGATAAGAATTGCTTTATTCTCCCCTCCTACTTCCTGCTATTTTCTCCAGTCTCAATTCTCCATTTAACTTTGACCTTTCCTAGTACTCTATCTTTTTAACATTCCCCGAACACCTCCAAGCACTGTATACCCACGCTTTTCTGCTCAAGTTTTTATTACTTGATGAACTCAGTAGCTAGCCAGTTGAGAGTCCTGGCCACTGCTTACAGTTTTGATGGAGACCAAATCTATTATAGCCACACTTCAGAGTATAGAGCACAGGTTTAGAGAGAACAAGGTCAATGAGGTCACAGGATCCAGTATACCTGGTGACAGGCTTAAGTGTTTGACCATTAGAGAAACCTGGTAACTATTATAAAGTTGATAACAGTAGCTACACTTAAATATCTACATCATGTTCATATTTTTATTTATCATCATTACTTTGAACCAGGGCTCTCAGACATTAAAATATTTTCATAGTTAGCATACTACTATATCAGAATTCACATGTTTGACTCCCGAATAACTTGCTACAACAGCCTGCTTCCCTTCTGGGGCTCTCAGCAGACAACACAGCATGAATACAGACATATCTGGCAACAAAATGCAATATGGGTGCTCAACCAGGTAGCCATATGGTGGGCATTAGCAAAGTCTGCTTGGAAGTAATAGAACATCTGTGGTAGGCCTAAAGTTCAGGGACAGGACCTGACTGCTGAACATCTGGACAGAAAATAAGTAGGGTCCAATTTTAGGAGAATTAAGATTTCTGAGAGTTGTCAATGGCAGGACTTTGATTCACAGAGTTTTCTGAAATTGTGGTCTTAGTCCTAGCAGCCAGTTGCTAAACACAAAGACTAAGGAGGCAAAACAAGACAATGGAGGAAAATATATTCATATGCAGTCAGGATATGAACTTGCAAATTGCAGTGAATTGTGGAATTCCCTCCCCTAAGTAGAGACTGGGGTATTGCTTATGAAGGTGGAGATTAAAATAAAGACAGACCATATATTTCCTGGAGCTTCATTTTGCGGTATTAGAGATTTAAATGGAAATTATACAATCAAATTTAGCTGAGTATAAAAGGAACACCCAAGGCTGGAGATTTAGCTCAGTGGTTCCAGCGCCTACCTAGCAAGCACAAGGTCCCTGGTTCAAACTGGTAACCACATAAAATAATACGAGGCATGGTGACTTATGCCCACCAGAAATTAGTAAGCTCAGGGCCAGCCTGAACTACAAAGTAAGACCCTATCTCAAAAAACAAAAACAAAAACAAAAACAAAAACAAAAACAAAACCTCAGACTCAAGAGTCCAAAATGGAACAGAATACTATGCTACTATGCTTCTAAACCCTGGAACTTACAAAAACATTTCCCTGCTTGAAAGCATTTAATGATGCTGTCACATGTCTGATAATCACGTAAACTGCTATGTGGTCCCAGAGTCCTACCCAATATGTTCTCTGTCTCACTGTTTCACTTCCACTCTGTCATGCTTTCCTTTTTTCACTATTCTTAATCAGAGTGGCTGAAGGGAGGTGCTGGTACTTTGGGTGGGAAAATTCTTTCTGGAGAAGGGGTGTTTCAAATTGTACTAGCTACTTAGCACTCCTGACTCTGTTCAGGAAATGCCAGCAACACCTCCACACTTATCACATGACATGAAAATGTGTCCCAACTCATTTTTTAACAGCCCAGTGGTGATCTTATCTGGATTTCTGGCATTTCTTCACTCAAATAAGCCCCCTCCTCATCTCAGGCTGTCACATTTGCTGTGGACTCTTTGCTCCTGATTTTTAAAAAATGACTGGTCATTTTCCTTCCAACAGCATCTCTCATTTCTCTTATAAAGCATTTGTATTATTCTGAAATGACTTCCTTTTCTTTGATGTTTTTTCCCTTTTTTCTCTCCCCTTACTGTAATGAAATCTTCATGAGAATAAGATCTTGGACTTCACATTCAGCACTTTGTACACTGGAACACAAAGATTTCTTGGTACATACTAAGTGCTCCCATTATTTTTAATTTTATAAATTAAAAAATTAAATTTGTATAATATTATGAACGAGGGGACAGATGGTAATTTTTCGAAGTACCATAGAAGAGTTCTTCATGGTATAAGAAAAAAACTGCATTCCATACAAGTTGTAAGATTCTTCTGCATTCTTTCCTAAAGGTTTCAGAGTATTGAAGAAGACTGAATTCTGTTCTGTGAGTCTCGCATCCCATTTATATTTATTTATTTGAGAACAAAGGTGACTATATAGTTAATAGCATAACTAAGGCTTCCTTCTGGAAAACACATTTTAATAATGAATCTTCACTTCAAACAAATGGTAGAATATGGATTTGTAAATATAGAATTTAAATATTGACTCTACATTCTTCTTTTGAAGCCTTCCAGAATGATTGCAAAGATGAGGGGAAAGTTCTGAGAAAGGAAAGTCCTGAGTAAGCTTCTTGATACTGAAAAAAGCACACCCCCTGCCGCACAAAGTGTTATTTCCTTTTTTGTTGCATAGCCCCTTATAACCTGGCATTCTGATGGGCATATTCTGATGGAAATTTTTGGGAAATATTTAATCCTGTCAGTAATGCAAAAGATAATCTCCCCCTAGAAACAAGGTTTAATTGAGAATAATGTGAATATTTAAATTAAAATTTTTTTTTCATTAAAACAAGGGGTCCCAAACCCTCAGCTATAAACTGGTGCAGGTCTGTTGTGGCCTCCAGGAAGAGGTTGTACAGTGAGAAGTAAGCAGCAGGCAAGTGGCAGAAGTTTCACCTTTACTGACAATCACTCCTCATTGTTCACAATACCACTTGAGATTCACTTTCTGTCATATTAGTGGCATTGGATTTATACAGGAGAATGAACCTTACTGTGAACTGGGTATGATAGGAATCTATCAAGGTTGTGTCTTCCTTAAAAGAATCTAATGCTTAATGATCTGAGGTGGAGCTGAGGCAGTGACTGTAACACTGGGCAACAGCTATAAATACAAATTAACTTTAGCTTAAGGGTTTGACTTAGCTTGCAAGTGCATATCAAAATCCTATTAGTTGAACATTACTTCATATGCTTCTTGGCTGCTTTTACTTCTGCCTCTGAGAAGTGTCTGTTCATATCAGATGCCCATTTTAGAACTGGGTTTTTAAACTTGGGGGGACTGATTTTCCATTTTCTGATATCATCTTCTATCTCCTTTTTCAGAGTCCTATAGTTTTCAGAGTAGAGGTCTTTCACCTCCTTTGTTAGATTGATTCCTAGATATTGCATTTTTCTGGGTGCTATTGTGAAAGGGATTGGCTCCCCAATTTCTCTTTCAATGAGTCTGTTGTTTGTGTAGACAAAGGCTGTTGATTTTTGAACATTGACCTTGTATCCAGCAACACTATTAAATTTGGTAATTAAGTCTAGCAGTCTTTGGGTTGAGTTTTTAGGATCCTCTATATAGAGAATCTTATCATTGGCAAATAATAACAGTTTAACTTCTTCCTTACCTATCTTTATTCGTTTTATTTCTTTGTCTTGCCTAATTGCTGTGGCTAATGATTCTAGCACTGGGCATTCAAGAGATGCAGATGAAAACAACACTGAGATTTCATCTCACTCCACAAAAAATCTCTATATTGTGAAATCAGCAATAAATGCTGGTGTGGCTGTGGGGAGAAAGGAAACCTTCTCCACTGCTGGTGGTATTGTAGACTTGTACAACCATTGTGGAGATCAGTGTGGAGATTCCTCAGAAAACTAGGATTAGAGGTCCTGTTTGACCCTGCTATTCCCCTGCTAGGAATATACCCAAAGGAATTCAAAGAATCATATTGTAAAGTCATATGTCCACCCATATTCATTGCAGCTCAATTTGTGAGAGCCCAATCTTGAAAACAACCCAGATGCCCATCAGCTGGATACTGGATAAAGATGTGCTTTTTAAAAACAGGAGTATCACTTTTAAATGATATGAGTATCACTTTTAAATGGAGTATCACTCTGCCATAAAGAATGACAAGTTTCATTCACTTATGTGCAAATGGACACACCTTGAAGACACACTAATGAGTGAAATAAATAGATCCAAGATATGTAAATACCATATCTTTTCTCTAGTATGTGAACCTGTAGATGTAAATGAGTTCTAGAATGTATGACAGATTTTGTAAAATAGGAAATATTCAAAGGGAAAGTGGTGAGGAATGTAATTCTGGGGAAAGAATAAATATGATTCAGAGAGAAAAAGAAATAGCATGTATATAAGGGATGGGGGCTTGTGTGTGGGTAGGGATATGGGCAAAATTGAGAATTAACTTCTGTCATATACTGGTACAAATTCCCCAATGTTGAGTGTGATTGTGAACTGTCTATAAAATGTATCAATAAAGAATTCAATTAAAAACAACAAAAACAGAGAAGGAGAGACATAGACAGAGAGAGAATAAGTATCACCAGAGAGCTTCATTGAAAGACTCAGTGGTAATGCCGGATGTGGTGGCTCACGCCTCTCATCCCAGCACTCGGGAGGCAGAGGCAGGTGGATTGCTGAGTTCGAGGCTTGCCTGGGCTACATAGTGAGCTCAGAGCCAGCCTGAACTACAAAGCGAGACCCTGTCTCCAAAAAAAAAAAAAAAAAGACTCAGTGGTGAGACAGAAGACTCTAAGATTGTTACATTTAAAGGAAATACCTAGAATCTAATGTAAATCATAGGTTCACCACAACAGTTGACTTATTTTCTAACCTTGATTTGTATAATATATGGTGACCGGTTATCCAATGAACTATGACATTTTCATAGCTTTGCCATATGGAGATCAAGCACCCTGCATTAAAAAAAAGGACTTTGAAGTTTTTCACAAAAAAAATCATGAACACAAATAATAGAAATAGTTATTAAAGGTTATCACATCATCATATGTGACTATACTGAGAGCATCTTTTTAAGTGTCTAATACCATTGCTAAATTAAGAAGCTTTATACTATTAGTGAAGGATTGATTCTACCTACTGTGAAAAAATTTATCACGAACTTTTGGGAGAATCTGCAGTTCAAAGGTGGCATGTGTTTCCCTTTCAACTAATACTATAAATAGGCAAATAATAAAAGAGTAGAGAATATTGACTCACAATATTAGGAAGGATTAATGAGTCACTCTAGTATGTAATCCAGATTTGATGAGATTTTTGATATTGATAACAAGGTAACAATGCTTATTTTTATGTAATATATTTTTGAGGAGACTGTTATGATGACATATTATGTAAACTTTTGTTGCCAAGCAGCAACACAGCTGCAGGCCTATTTAATTCTTTGCATGATTAAAATCAGGAAAACTGAATTGGTCATTGTATGTTGGTATATGCATGCATGGAATAGCTGTCATAACATGATAACTAACTGGTTTCAGTACTTGGGCCAAAGGTGTTATTTCTGAATGTGAATCTATGCATCATGTTGTCCATAGATAAAAACTGGCTAGCTGAAAAATGGTTCCTACACTTAACAACAAGATATAACTACAAAATCATTAAAGTATATACCTTGAACTCATGTCTACTTATGTAGCTACATGAAGAGATGGTTGCAGAGTTATATGCAGACATGAGAGGAATTACCAAAGATGTATCACTGGCCAGAGTTTTTGAGTTATGAGAGCCAATCCTGAGATTCTTTTATAAAAATAGTCACAACTGTCATATCTATGACACGGAAAAAGTCCCAAAACTTGCCCACTTACATATTTAACCTGCACAACAAACACAATCTTTAACCTCATGGAAGAATGACAACTGTGTTCAAATTGTCAGATAAAGTGGATGCATTCAGAGCTGAACTGAAATTCTGGGGATAACATCGGAATTCTTGACATGTTTTCAATATTAGCAGAAAGTTTGGAAGAGATTGAGCCAAGGCCTCCTTTCTCTACACTTATGCATGATCTTCTAGCTTACGAAGAGTTTCAGAATGACTTCTAATCATCCAAAATGCCAAAAAGGAGGGAAAGATTGTCACCTATTTGTAAGTCAAATAATTTGCCCTTGCTAGAAGATGGTCAACTTGTTGATATTGCAAATAAGGTGGCCTTAAAAGTATGTCTGAGACAACTTTAAATCCTTATATGCTTGAGATAAATTTCAAGGTGACACTGTCACAAAAGCATGGAAAATCTGCTTCCTTGTCCAGTGTCATTTTTTAAAAGTCATTATGTATTTTGCTCACTTCAGGTATTTAGTCTAGAAGCACATCAGCTCTCTGGTAACAGTGTTATAGGGAAGTGGAGACTGGTTGGTTCAATGATAAGTTTCTAAGTACTACACAGTCTTTTTCTATTTTAGTCCCCAGGGACTCTCAAAGGGTAGATAGCAATAGTATTATGAGAACAGCATGAAGGAAGTTGCTCTATGCTTGTTTGGTCTTTGAGGATTTGTAATTTATATACACAAGTCTTTCTTGGATCCAACTGGACCTAATTTTAAAGACTAAGAACTTCTACAGCTGTACCAGTTCTTTATGATATGCTTAGGTGCATTTCTAGCTGTCCAAATGTGTTTATTCTGTACCAAGAGGGTTGGGATTTACAAAGGACATTTCTTAGAAGTCTTACCATGAGCTCCAGTTAGGTTGAGGTAGTGTTGGGTACTGGAGTGGACCTGAGAGTGGGATGTGGAATAACTGGAATGCCATTCATTTTTCCCTTTCTCAATTCTAGCACTGGCTGTCTTTTTGCTGTGATATAGATCTTTCCATATAATCTCTTAACTTCAGTATCACAAACCATCATTGTTAACATGATCTATGAACTTCTGTCTCTCTCTCTTTTCCTTTCACCCACAGATATGTTTCTTTGGAGAACACCATTAGACCATTTCTTCTCATTGTATTTACAGCCTTAAGGGTAATAGCGGTTCTTATCCTTGTTATTTTGGAATTGTCTCCCAAGCTCTTTAGGGAAGGGTTCTTTTCTCTCCTCAGGCCCAACATTTGTTATTTGTTAGTTTTGTGATATCAGCCATTCTTTGTAGAGTGAGATGGAATCTTAATGTTATTTTCACCTGCATTTCCCAATTGATCAGTGATATTGAGCATTTCTTCATATGTTTCTTAGCTGCCTTTACATCTTCACCTAAAAAGTGTCTATTCATTTCAGATGCCCATTTTTAATTGGGTCTTTAAATGGGAGGGCCGATCTTTTAAAGTCTATTATATACTCTAGATCATAGTCCTTTCTCTGAGAAACAGCTGGTAAAAGTGCTTCCCCATATTATAGGTTGTCTTTTTGCTCTGTTAGTGGTTTCTCTTACTGTGAAAGTTTTTAGTAAAATCAGATCCCAGTTGTTGATTCCTTCTGCTTGTTCCTGTGCTGCTGAGGTTTTGTTCATAAAGTCTTTCCCTAAGCCGATGTCTCCAAAAGTTCTACCCAACATATTTCCCAGCAGGCTTAGTGTTTTGATATTTAGGTCTCTATCCACTTTGATTTTAGTTTGGTGCATCGAGAAATAGATAAATCTAACTTAAATCTGCAGCAAGTTGAAGCCCAGTTTTTCCAGCACCATTTGATAGAGACTATCTTTACCCCATTGAGGATGTTTGGCCCTTTGTCAAAGATGATGTGGCTTAGTAAATATAGGATTGTTTCTGGATCTTCTAGTCTGTTTCACTGATCTTTGAGTCTGATACTACATCAGTACCATGCAGTTTTTATCACAGTGGCTTTGTAGTATACTTTTAAGGTGGGGATTGTGATACCCCTGCCATATACTTGTTGCCTAGGATTTCTTTTGCTATTCTAGGTCTCTTGTGGTTAAAGATGAATGTTTGGATTATTTTCTCTAGCTCTGTGAAATATGCTGTTGGGATTTCAATCTGGATTGCATTGAATCTATATAATAGTTTTGGCAGTAGTATATTAGTTTTAATGATATTGGTTCTTCTTAACTAAGAACAAAAGATGCCTATCCATTTTTTGATACCCTCTTTGTTCTTCCTTTTCAGAATGCTACAGTTTTAAGAATAGAAATCTTTCACCTTCTTTGTCAGATTGGTTCCTAGATATTTCATTTTTTTGGATGCTACTGTGTGTGAAATTGATTCCCTGATTTCTCCCTCAGTAAGTCTGTTGTCTGTGTATACAAAGGCTATTGAGTTTTGAATGTTGGCCTTGTATATCTACTTGACTAAATCTGGTGATTAAGTCTAGTAGTCTTTTGGCTGAGTTTTTAGAATCTTTTATATAGTGTATCATGTCATCAGCAAATAAAGGCAGTTTAACTTCTTCTTTACCTATCTTTATTCCTTTTATTTCTTTGCCTTGTCTAATTGCTGTGGCTAATGTTTCTGAAACTACAATGAACAGGAGAGGTGATAGTGGACATCCTTGTCTTGTTCCTGATCTTAGCATAAAAGGTTTCAATTTTGACCATTGAGTATGATGCTGACAGTTATTTCTCATAAATAGCTTTTATCAGTTTGAGATACAGACCATCAAATCCAATTATCTGTAGGGTTATGATCATGAAAGGGTATTGGAATTTTTCTAATGCTTTTTCTGCATCTATTGAGTTTTTGTCCTTGAGTCTGTTTATGTAATATATTACATTTATTGATTATGTATGTTGAACCATCCTTACATTCCTGGGATCAATCTAACATGGTCAAGCTGTATGATCTTCTTGATAGTACTCTGTGTTTCATTTGCCAGTATCTTTTAATTTTTTTTAAACATAATCTTGCTTTACAACACAGGCTGGCCCTGAGCTGCTCCCTGTGTAACCCAGGCAAGCCCCAAACTCAGCAATCTTCCTGCCTCTGCCTCCCAAGTGCTGGAATTACAGGCATGAGGCACAGTGTCCAGCATTGTGGTATTTGGTACTGATTGCTGGTGGGCATGAGTTACCATGCCTAGGATTGTTGTATGTGGTTACTGGGGATTAAACTAGAAACATTGTGCTTGCTAGGCAGATGCTGGAACCATTGAGCTAAATCTCCATCCTCCCAATATCGTATTGAGGATTTTTGCATCAATATTTATTAGGGAGATTGGCCTCTTTTTTTGGGGTTGGTCTTTCTCTGGTTTTAGAATCATGACACCTAAAATTTGAAAGTTTCTAACAAAAAAAATCTGAGTTTCTTCAGGTAAACTGAGTTTATCTTAGTCCATCTTTGCTAGTATACTATAAAAAAATTCTCAGACTAGGTAATTATTAAGGGGCAGAAGTTTATTTTCTCACAGATCTAGGTGCCAACAAATCCAAGAGCAGTGCCTGGTAGGATTGCTTTTCTGGTAAGGGTTACTGTCTCTTTCCAGGATGGTGCATTGTCATTCTATCCTCACATGAAGAGGGCAAGGCAGTCAAGTGCCATGGGAAACTCTTGCCTAATTCCCTTGACTGTATTTATGAAAGAAGAGCTATCATGATTCTTAAAGTTGTTATTCCTTAAAACCATTATGGTAGTAACTCTAGAGCCTCTGATAGGACATGCTCAGCTTTCAGTTAATTTCTTATTGATGTACTCTTAGAAAAGAATAGGCAACCAAGTGTCCTGAGTCTTTGAGAGATTCCTCTAACAGAAAAAATAAGCAGAAAAAAATAAGAAAACATTTAAATATCTATTACTTAATAATAATATCATTTTAAAATGAAGAACAGAATTCTATGTATTTATGGGAGAGCTGAAGGGAGGGTAGGGAAATGGAAAAAAAAAGAATCAAGGTATATCATGTACAGGTACAAATTCCCAAGGGTGAATGTGATCATAATACCTAAAATGTACTGATAATCTTAATAAGGTGTGTGTGTGTGTGTGGGGGGGTAACAATGGGAGAGGAAAAGCTCTGGAAAACTAAAAATAGGGGAGCTAAGAATGAAGACAAATCAGTCAAAAGAAAAAGGAGAGTTCTCATTTAACATTCCAAATATTATGCATTTTTGTTGTGTTTGTCATCTAACAAGTTAAATACTTCTGTTCATCTCTACTGATTACACACTTTGTGTATAAGACATAGAAATGCCTTGATTACTAGTCTTATAATTTTTTAAATTGAATTCTTGGTACATTTTATATACAGCTCACAATCACACACAACATTGAGAATTTGTAGCAGTATATGACACAAGTTAATTCTCAATTTTGCCCACATCCCTACCCCCACCCACAGCCCCTCACCCCTTATATATATGCTCTTTTATTTTCTTTCAGAATCATATTTATTCTTTCCCCTCATTACATTTCCACACCAAATTCCCTTCTGGATATTTCCTACTTTTTAAAAATTGAATTCTTTATTGGTATAGTTTACATCCATCTCACAATCACACATAACGTTTGGGAATTTGTACCAATATATGACACAAGTTAATTCTCATTTTTATCCATATCCCTACCCACCCACACCTCCCCACCCATTATGTACATGCTCTTTTATTTTCTTTCACAATCATATTTATTCCATCCCCTGATTACATTCCCACACCACATTTCCTTTGGAAATTTTCCATTCTACAAAAACTGTCATACTTTCTAGAGCACATTTACATCTACAGGTGCTCATATCAAAGAGAAGATCTGGTATTTGCCTATCTGTGATCTATTTTTTCACTTATTAGTGTATCCTCCTGGGATATTTCCTACTTTACAAGAACTATCATACATTCTAGAACTCATTTACATCTATAGGTTGTCATATCAAAGAACAGATCTGGTATTTGCTTATCTGTGATCTATTTATTTCCCTTATTAGTGTGTCTTCAGGGTGTATCAATTTGCACATAAATGTATGAATCTTTTCATTCTTTATGGCAGAGTAATACTCCACTGTATTATAAAACCCCACATCTTGCTTATCCAGTCTTCAGTTGATGGGCATTTGGGTTGTTTCCAAGATGGGGCTATCATGAACTGGGGTGCTATGAACAAGGGCATACATATGTCTTTCCAAAGTGATTTTTAAAATTCCTTTGAGTATATTCCTAGCAAGGGAAAAGCAGGGTCGAATGGGACCTCTAGTCCTAGTTTTCTGAGGAATCTCCACACAGATCTCCACAATGGTTGCAAAAGTCTATAATCCAACCAGCAGTGGAGAAGGGTTCCTTTCTCCCCACAGCCTTGCCAGCATTTATTGTTGGTGGATCTCACAATAGCAGCCATTCTTTGTGGTGTGAAATGAAATCGTAGTGTTGTTTTCATCTGCAGCTCTCAAATGACCAGTGATTTCGAACATTTCTTTATATTCTTCTTGGCTGCTTTGACTTCTGCCTCTGAGAAGTGTCTGTTCATTTCAGATGCCCATTTTTGAATTGGGTCTTTAAACTTGGGGAGACTGATTTGTGGAAATTCTTTATATATTCTAGATAGTAGCCCTTTGTCTGACAAACAGCTAGTAAAGACTTTTCTCATGTTGTTGGTTGTCTTTTAGTGGTGCCAGTGGTTTCTTTTGATGTGTGGAAGCGTTTTAGGAGGATGAGATCCCATTTGTTGATTCTTTCTGCTAGGTCTTGTGCTATAGAGATTTTGTTCATAAAGTCTCTGCCTAAGCCAATGTCTCCAAGAGTTTTACCTAATCTGTTTTCCAGCAGGCTTATTGTTTCTGTTTTAATTTTAAGTCTCAATTCCATTGTGAATTTAGTTTTGTACATGGTGAAAGACATAGGTCTAGCTTTAGTTTTTAGCAAGTTAAGGCCCACTTTTTCCAGCACCATTTGTTAAAGAGGCTGTCTTTCCTCCATTGAGGATGCTTGGCTCCTTTGTCAAAGATAAGGTGGCTTAATGTATCCGGAGTTGTTTCTGAATCCTCTAATCTATTCCACTGGTCCTCAGGTCTGTTACTTTGCCAGTACCATGCAGTTTTTATCCCAGTGGCTTTATAATGCAGTTTTAAGTTGGGGATTGTAATACCTCCCGCCATGTTGTTGGTTAGAATTGCTTTTGATATTCTAGGTCTCTTGTGGTTCCAGATAAAGTTTTGGATTATTTTCTCTAGCTCTGTGAAGTATAGTGTTGGAATTTCAATGGGAATTGCCTTGAGTCTGTATAGTAGTTGTGGGAGTATAGCCATTTTCACAATGTTGGTTCTCCCTACCTAGGAACAGGGGATATCTTTCCACTTTCTGATCTCCTTTTCTATCTCAGTTTTCAGAGTCCTATAGTTTTCAGAGTAGAGGCCTTTCACCTCCTTTGTTAGACTGATTCCTAGATATTTCTTTTTTCTGGGTGCTACTGTGAAAGGGATTGACTCCCTAATTTCTCTTTCAGTGAGTCTGTTGTTTGTGTAGACAAAGGTCTGTTGATTTTTGAGCACTGACCTTGTATCCAGCAACACTACTAAATTTGCTAATTAAGTCTAGCAGTCTTTTGGTTGAGTTTTTAGGGTCCTCTACATAGAGAATCATATCATTGGCAAATATGACAGTTTCACTTCTTCTTTTCCCATCTTTATTCGTTTTATTTCTTTATCTTGCCTGATTGCTATAGCTAATGTTTCCAGCACTATATTGAACAAGAGTGGTGACAGCGAGCATCCTTGTCTCTTTCCTGATCTTAGTGTAAAAGGTTTCAGTTTTTGCTCATTAAGTATGATGCTGGCTGTTGGTTTCTCATAAATAGCCTGTATTAAATTGAGATAAAGTCCAACTATTCCAATTCTCTGTAGGGCTTTGATCATAATTGGTGTTGCATTTTGTCAAATAACTTTTTTGCTTCATTTGAGATGATCATATGGTTTCGTTCTTTAGTTTGTTAATACAGTGTATTACATTGATTGATTTACATATGCTAAACCAGCCTTGCATCCCTGGCAAAAATGTGACTTGATCAGGGCTATGATTTTCTTGATAACTCTCTGTATTCTGTTTGCCAGTATTTTTATTGAGGATTTTTGCTTCAATGTTCATTAGAGAGACTGGCCTGTAGTTTTCATTTTTGGTTGGATCTTTCTCTGCCTTTGGAATCAAGGTGATGGTTGCCTCAAGGAATGATTTTGGGAGTACTGCTTCCCTTTCAATTTCATTAAAAAGATTGAGAAGTAGTGGTATTAACTCTTCTTTAAAAGTTTTGTAGATTTCAGCAGTGAAGCCATCAGGACCAGGGCTTTTCTTTGTTGGTAGGTTTTTTTATTACATTTTCAATTTCACAGATCGATACCAGGTTGTTTAACATTTGTATATCCTCTTTGTTCAGCTTTGAAAGTTCATATGTTTCTAGGAATCTATCCATTTCTTCTAGATTTTCCATCTTTTTGGAGTACAAATTTTCAAAGTATATGTTTATTATCCTTTGGACTTCCACTGCATCTGTGGTGATTTCCCCATTTTCATTCCTAATAGCATGAAGTCGAGACTTGTCCTTCCTTTGTTTGATAAGGGTGGCTAAGGGTCTGTGAATTTTATTTATCCTTTCAAAGAACCAACTTTTCAATTCATTGATTCTTTGTATTGTTCTCTTTGTCTCCATTGCATTAATTTCTGCTCTGATCCTTATAATTTCTTCTTTAGTAAGAGATTTGAGTTTGTTTTGCTCCTCTTTTTCTAATAGTTTGAGTTTCATCATTAGATTGTTTATTTGAGCTTG
The DNA here is from genome assembly GCA_004025085.1 of Thryonomys swinderianus. Taxonomy (NCBI): domain Eukaryota; kingdom Metazoa; phylum Chordata; class Mammalia; order Rodentia; family Thryonomyidae; genus Thryonomys; species Thryonomys swinderianus. Next base: position 17,560 of record PVIC010036026.1, read on the forward strand.
CTCTATTTTTCAAGTGTAGGCATTCACTGCTATGAATTTCCCTTGTAGAACTGCTTTCACTGTATCCCATGAATTCCTGTATGTTTTCCTGGGGTTGTCATTTAGTTGTAGAAACTGCTTACTTTCTTGTTTAATTGTTTTGTCGCCCATTGGTTGGTCAACATAGTGCTGCTCAATTTCCATGTGTTTGTGAGGATCTTGGAATTTCTTTTGCTATTCAGTTCCAGTTTCAAGGCACTATGGTCTAATAGTATGCAGGGAATAACTTCACTTCCTTTGTATTTACTTAATTCTATAAACTAGGATGTGATCTATTTTGGAGAATGATCCATAAGCAGCTGAGAAGAATGTATATTTTGGCTTCGTGAGGTGAAGTATTCTGCAGGCATCTATTAAGTCCATTTGCTCAAAAGTTTGATTTAGCTCAAGTATTTCCTTATTGATTCTTTGTCCAGTTGATCTGTCAATTTGTGACAGTGGAGTATTAAAATGCCCTGCTACTGTTGTATTCATGGTTAACTGGCTTTTCATGTCCAGTAATGTTTGTTTTATATAGGTGGGTGCATTGAGTTTGCTGCATAAATATTTATGATTGTTATTTCTTTCTCTTGGATAGTTCCCTGTACGAGAATATAGTGACCTTCTTTATCTCTTTTAATCAGTTTGGGTTTTAAATTTATTTTGTCTGCAAACAAGATAGGCACTCCTGCTTTTTTTGCAGTTTCCTGTGGCAAGGAGGATTGTTTTCCAATCTTTTATTTTTAGTCTATGTGTTTCCTTCTGAATTAGGTGTGCTTCCTGTATGCAGCAGATTGTAGGATCTTGCTTCTTGATCCAATCTGGTAGTCTGTCTTTTAATTGGCCCACTGAGCCCTTTGCCATTAATGGTTATGACTAATATGGACATATGTAGACCTGCAATGTTTCCCTGCTCTTGGTTCTTTTCTTCCTTGCTTTTCCCCTTTTCTATTTAGTTTCTTGTTTGCCCCAGTGAATTCACTCTCCTGGGTGTCATGGGTATGGAATTTTCTGTGTGTGTGTGTTTTTTTTTTCCAAGATGTTCTTTAGAATGTTTTAGAGTGCAGGTTTTGTATTTGTGAAGTTTTTCAATTGTTCTTTATCATCAAAGTATCTTATTTCCCCATCTGTTCTGAAAGATAGTTTTGCAGGATTCAACAGTCTAGGTTGGAGGTTGTTTTCCTGCAATGCTTG
>PVIC010036027.1:0-18771 GCA_004025085.1 Thryonomys swinderianus
CCTGTAATCCCAGCACTCGGGAGGCAGAGGCAGGAGGATTGCTGAGTTCAAGGCTTGCCTGGGCTACATAGTGAGTCTGTCAAAGAAAAAAAATCAGAGTTAATGATTTTTTTTCTTGGTTTTTGATTAAACAACACAGGGACAAAAGGGTCAATCAGATATTCAGAATTTTTTTAAGGTGTGTTTGTGCGCTTTTGAAATACTGAACCTAGGCCCTTCATATGACAGTAAAATCAGGACCCTATTTTACTTAAGACACATCACTGAGTTCCCTAGACTGGGCTCACATTTGCTATCCTGATCCTCCCAGAACAGTGGGTCTGCAGGAATGTACCATGTCATCTTTAATCCAAAAATCTACGTGTCTGTTTTGTATTGAGTTTCATTAAATTACCATGGACATTAAAATTACTACTCTAGATTTAGGATGATACTGTGGGGAAATAAAGATCGGTAATTTTTAGGTGTAAAAATGCTTCTGCAATTACTTACATTGCTTCATTGAACATGGCAAAGTCCAGTCTTTGGTCATGTGACTGTATGGAAGCAAATGAAGATATTTCTAACTTAAAGTGTTGATTTACCCTTAAAACATAATGGGATCCTCCTACCCAGGAACAAGGGATGTACTTCTATTTTCTTATATACTCTTTGATCTTTTTCAGAGTGATGCAGTTTTCAGAGTAGAGGTCTTATCTCCTTTGTGAGGTTAATTCCTAGATGTTTCATTTTTATGTGCTATTTTGAAAGGAATTCCCCAATTTCTCTTTCCTTGACCTTGTTGTTCATGTATACAAAGGCTACTGATTTCTGAGTGTTGACCTTGTATCCAGTTATACTACTAAATCTGACGATTAAGTGTAGAAGTCTTTTGGGATATTCTGTACAGAGTATCATGCCAGCAGTAAATAGTGACAGTTTAACTTTTTCCTTTCCTATCTTTATTTTTTTGTCTTGTCTAATTGCTGTGGCTAATGTTTCCAAAACTATATTGAACAGAAATAGTAGTAGTGAACATCCTTGTCTTGTTTCTGATCTTAGTGTTAAAGGTTTCAGTTTTTGATCATACAGTATGATGTTGGCTGTTATCACAAATAGCTTTTATCAGGTTGAGAGAAACTTTACATTCTAATTTTCATACATTTTAGTCATGAATCTGTGATAGAATTTGTTGAACACTTTTTCTGTATCTCCTGAGATGATCATATGTTTTTGTCCTTGAGTCTGCTAATAAAGTGTGGAATATTTATTGATTTATATATGTTGACCCATCTTTGCATTCCTGGGATGAATCCAACTTAGTCAGGGTGTATTTTGTTTCCTAATATCCTCTTCAGGATTTGGCATTTGTATTTATTAGAAAGATGGGCCTGTAGTTCTTTTTCTTGGTGGGATCTTTCTCTGGTTTTGGAATCAAGGTAACGGGGAATTGGAAAAACTTAATGAACAAAACCTCAGCATAATAGGAAATAGCAGAAAAAAAAATCAGTGACTTGGATCTTAGCAAAAAGCTTCTGAACAGGGAAAGAGACCAGAAACAGACCAAAAGACAACAAAATATTAAGATTTCCTTATAAAATTTAGAAAACTTGTATATTCAAATATATTTTTGTCAAATGGTGGATAAAATAATGACAGCATAGATACAGGGTGGGGATTTAGCTCAGTAGTTCCAGCATCTGCCTGGCAAGTGTAAGGTCCTGAGTTCGATCCACAGTACTATATTCCACAGTGCCAGGGGTGGTGGCTCACACCTGTAATCCCAGCACTCAGGAAACAGAGACAGGAGGATTGCCATGAGTTTGAGGGAGCCTGAGCTACATAGTGATTCCAGGGCCAGTCTGAAATACAAAGCAAGACCTGCTCTCAAAACAAAACAGCCCCCCCCCAAACAACATTATGTGATCGTATGTAGCTTCAATTTCATACATTTACTAGTTATCCTGCATGTCAGTATTTGGACTATATAATTCATAGAAAGACACAATAATTACAGGGTACCGTTAAGGTTTATTATGATGTAATGGATGTCCTTTTCCCTACTACCTGGATTCTAGTTTCCTTTCACTTTATTACACCTTTCTCCACATCATAGGGTCTAGTGTTTGTGTTTGGAGAGGACCTGCACAACTTAGTAGTTAAAATAGTCCAAATTTTAGTCATTTATTCAGTATTTTTAACCTTACCCTTCTATAAGAAAAATAATCTCACTTCACCCTGTTGTCTTAGAATTGCATCCTGTCTTCTGCATCTAGCGTATCTCCAGTAATATTCTCAGTATAATTACAGCTATCACAATTAGCATGCCTGGTTGTTTATAACATTGGGGATTTTAACATGCATCAAATAGATGAATACCAACTTTGTCTGAATATGAAAGCATCTCTCCTTAAGAAATAAATTGCATTAAGCATGCATTTGAAATTATGAAACAAAAGTATTTTTCATCTAGGGCCAGGGATTTATTTCAAGTGGTACTGCGCCTATCTTGGAAGCAGAGGGGCCTGAGTTCAATCTGCAGTACCAGAAGAAAAAAAAAGTATATTTCTTTTATCAGAAATTTACCTTTTAAATACAGAAATGAATGAAAATTATAAAACTCAAGATAGCTCCTTGAAATAGCTACCTGTTTTTCTACCGCTAATCACTAGTACTAAAAACTACAAAGAATCTGTAATTAACCTGGTGATAAAACATTTTATAATTTAGGTATCACCACAAGTAATCAGGGGGAAAGTTTGCAAATATTCTTTGTCAGATCAACTATGTGTGTATTTCTCATTTCTATAATAATATGAATATTTGGAAATTACACAACTACTTGTCTCTGAGTTTGAGCCAGGCCTAAAAGTAGCATCATTTCATTTCTTAAACTTGAATTTATCCTTTAAGGCGGCAGAACAGCTTCTGCAGGTACAGAAATGATCTTTATATTTAAATGTGCTGCCTGGAACATGCTCCCATCTGTTTTCTGTAGTTTACACAAAGGATTAGTTTATTTCCAGGAGTTCACAAATTTTAATTCTAAAGGTTAAATTCACACACAGAGAAGCCCAGTGGGATTAGAAGTCCTATTTTAGAAACTGCATGTCCTTCTGCACCGTGAGCATGACTTGCTCTCCCTGAACATTCTGGCTGCAGGGTCATTACACTGGCTCCTCTTTTCTCTATGAACTTGTTCACTGTCTTCATCCTGATTCAATAGCAAAAAAGATGTGCAGGTCTCAGGACAGAGAATGAAGACATCTGCAGCTCATGATAAGGAAACTGCTTGAACCTAGGAGTTCTGTGTGTCTTTTTTTTTTTTTTTTTCAGGTCCCTTTATACTTTCTAGAATTACTGAAATATTCACCATTAAAAATGCCATGTTATTTGTTTATGAGCCTGCTTTCTAGCTACAGATAGAGTAATTACACTTCCCAAATGTTCTGGGATAAATTCAATTTTAAATGTGTGTTCCTATTGTCAAACAGTGTATCTAGGTTCGAAGATTGGAAAACATTTATTGTTGCTATATGCTGCTATTTCAAGTATATTTTAATTAATTTAGATATTTCCCTTACCTGGAGGCTTGCCATTTGTATTTCTATACAGCTAAATTTTAATATAAAGACTCTTTGTAATAATACTTTGTAAGCTTTTTGCTCTACTTACAAAAGAAAACTTCAAAGTAAAAGCTTTCTACAGCTGAGGAGATGTTCAACTAAGGAAAAATTCTTGAATTGCCTTTATCAGAGAATAAGGGCTTAAGATCTATTCAGTTAATTCAGTTAAGATTTATTGTTTTCATGTCTAGGTCTAGTAGATTTTCGTCTACAGAGGAAAGCTCTATGAGCAGATTGTGAAGTAACATTAGTGTCATCTCTGCCGAACATATACCTGTATTGGAAAAACTGTCCAGCAGTTTTGAACTCTTGAGAGAAACAAAAACAAGGTTTTCTTTTTGCTTTTTGAGACAGGGTCTCGCGTTGTAGTTCAGGCTGGCCCTGAGCTCACTATGGTGCCCAGGCAAGCCGCCGCGAACTCAGTGGTTACCGGGGATCGAACTCAGGACCTTGCGCTTGCGAGGCAGGTGCCGGAACCACTGAGCTAACCCTCCGGCCCAAAACAAGGTTTTCTTAACCTGTTGAAGTCAAAATTAAATATGTGACATCATAGTCATTGAAATATGGGAATCTCATTTACTTATTTAGAGAAAATATGTTTATATCTCTATTTGAAAAAAAGTCAAGCAAAAAAGAAAAATCATTTAGTAGGCCAAATTTCTAAAGGAAAGAGTTCAAAAATTTATATGTATTTTCTATAAGTTTTGTCACAGAATAAGAAAAAGACTAAAAATATTGCTTTAGTCACAGGCAATTAAGAATCGTTCGGTTTTAGAGAAAAATAACTACAAAATTCTGAATTATGGTGTACTTATATGGAATTATACATTTCAAAGAATTATATTTCTCTTAAGCAGTACTTGAAGAGAACATTTTAAAGTGTGCTTATTTTTTAAGGATGCACAAACTTTAGATTGTGGTATAAATTTCAAAAGTAAAACAATAGTAACTTTAAAATACTCTATACAGAGTCACTTTTTAAAAATTTTGATTGTCCTGAAATGCCATGATTTTGTGCCTGGGTATGTCTCTTTCCACTCACTATGCTTACGCTCTTAGATTCATGTCAGTGTAAAAATGTATGCGTTGGGTAAATTTATAGCATTTTATTGAATTTATTTTTAGTAAACTCTGTAGTATATTTTCTTTCATTCTGCAAGCTTCAGTACTTGGATATTTTATACCTAAATGCACACTATCATAGTTTACTTACCTTTTGCTATTTCTCATTTGCCTTTTTTGTTTTGTTTGTTTTTTTGAGACAGGGTCTCGCTTTGTAGTTCAGGCTGGCCCTGAGCTCACTATGTAGCCCAGGCAAGCCTGGAACTCAGCAATCCTCCTGTCTCTGCCTCCCGAGTGCTGGGATTACAGGCGTGAGCCACCACACCTGGCATTGTATGTGGTTACCAGGGATCAAACTCAGGACCTTGCGCTTTCTAGTCAGGCACCGGAACCACTGAGCTAAACCTCTGGCCCTCATTTGCCTTTTTAAAGTTATATCCAGAGTAACTTCTTCATATTTACCTTCAACATTTTTCGTGACCATTGTGGTACAGGCCTGTCACCCCAGACCACAGGAGGCTGAGGCAGAAAGATCACCATGAGTTTAAGGCCAGCTTAGTCTATATAATGAATTCAGGGCCAGTCTGAACAACAGTGAAACCCTGTCTTGAAAAAAACAGACAAACAAAAAAACATTGACATTGTTTTTCTTATTTTTACTTTCATACAATTAAAATCCTAGAAGAATTGTTTAGACTTCTTGATGTCTTTGTTTTATAATGTAATGTTTTAGTCTGATATACAGCATCTTTCTATATGCATTGCAAATAATGATAATGTATCCTCCAATATTTACACTGTATTTTTATTACAACTATATTTATAGTGGATTATTTTTTAAAAGTTGCTGTTCTCCAATACTTTGTGATTTTTGGTTGTCAGCTTAAAGCGTAGGGACTAAAACATTGGTTAGAGCCTGCACACACACACACGCGCGCACACACACACACACACACACACCCCAGAAACTTCTCACATGACTACATATCGAGTTTTTTTCTGTCAGAAAAATCTGTCTGCCCAAGAGAAAACTTTTGGATTTCTGCTGGAGAAGTGGTGGCATGCTTGTTAAGGCTGGGTACCAGATTTGTGGGAGTGAAGATTATACCATTCAGTATCATATAATTTATTTCATTCTCTCCTTTTCAATATTAGAGCCTCTACCTTCCCCTCAGCTTAGCTCAGTTTCTTAGGTCTAGATCGTCCTTAGGTCATTATTTCTAGGAATTAAGTGGTCTCTAATTAAACTGAATGTAGTATGGTATATGAAGTTAGAAGATGAGTCTGAAACTGAGTGGTCTTTTAACCCCACCTATTCATGTTCAAGGTTTCAGAAATAGGTATTTCCTCAGTTTCTGGGGAGAAATTGAAGATTGGTGGTATAGATTAGCTTGAATCTTGCTTGATGCTGCTTCCTTGCCCCAGAATTCTTTATTATTTTTCTATTGTCCATTCATAACTCTGTATAGTCAAATTCATTTTTGGCTCAAAAAATTTTATCGACCACTTACTATTTTATCCTTTCCTATTCTGTCTGCATATTCTTCTGAGTATTTTCTATGTTTACTTCTTCTCTATGTGGTTTTAGGGAAAGCTGCTAAACATATATGTTCCATTAGAATTATTTAAATCAAAACTAAGTCTGTATAACTTCTCACTTTTGAGTCAGTCATATGGAATACTTAAATACTAATTTCTTCCTTTTGTTTCCTTTAAACAATTTAGTACATTATAGAAAAATACAAGCATTTTGCTGAATGGTATTCACCTGCTGAAGTGTTTCTAATATTATTTCAACTCCACTTATTATTGCATTTATTTTGTTCCCTGAAGCACAGTAGTAGAGAGAAATCCAGATGATAAGTACTCCTTGCATTTAAATTCAATATGGTTGTACAATGTTACCCATGTGTTGGTCTGGTCTGTGTGATGTACAAGTTTACCAACAGGTAGAAACTCTGTGCCAGCACACCAATCTTCATTCCTTCACCCATTTTTCATGTAGTTCTCTTGGTTTCCAGTCCTGGATGTTGTCCTTCATTTAATGCCAAAATTAGAAGGATGGCTCCATGGCTATATGATTTCAAGTTTCCTCCTATCTTTTATTACATTTCTACCCTTAGTAATTCTGAGATATACACAAAGTATGAATGAAGCCATCCTTTTCATGTAATATTGTTGCAGTTTCCAGCTCCAACCTTCTCTGCTGCTCATGGTTTTTTGTTCTTGTCAATGTTACTCTCCACCAATCTTATGTTCTCCTTAGTCCTTATGTTACACTTAACACCAGGTTGTGATATCTGCCTAAAGATACAGGAATATCTGAAAGTAATTGTAAGTATGAGTTAAGAATGTGTAAATTGACATTAAAGAGAATTCTAATACTAATATTGGTTGTCTATACCCCGTATCCCATAAAGAGAAAAAGATTGAAATAGAATTTAAAATAGTGAAGAATATAATGAGAGTGTGGCATTTGCAGGTCCAGATAATGTCCATAAAGAGTAACTCTACCTTTTCCTTGTTTGTTGGTCTTGAGGTATGAGCCTTAAAGATGGAGAGCTCATTCACAGTTCCTTAATTGTTCCTTCAGAAGTTATTCTGCATATTTATATAAATATAATGTAGCTTAAATTATCTTTAATACTCTCAAGTGCTGTATGTATAACCATGACACATTTTGTAGATCCACAAGGTGTATAGATAATATGCACTTGCCAGCTTGAGCCACCAGTACTATGTGCATAACTGTCCCTTCTGGCAACTTATAGCACAGGAAGTACAAAGCAATCTAATTATTTTTGTTGTTCTCATTAATAACAAGCTGTGTAATTGGAGAGCCATGTAATGTACCATCCATGCTCCTAGCCACCCAGCAGCAATATACACGAATTATGGCTCTGGTATAAACATGTTACAGCATGCAGGCCAGGTCATTGATGGCACCTTCATAGGCTAATGTCACCTAAACTTCTATCACACACTAATAATGATAGAGAACAAAAAAACAGCAATGTTAGGACAATATTGTGGTGGTTGCGATGACACCATTAATATCTCATGAATATTCAGTGTGTATTCTTCTACAATGACAAGTGAAATGGATTGTTTTGGTATTAAACAATAGAAATAAAAATATAAGATCAATTCAGTTGCAATTAACATTTTAAAACGTAAGTCAAGATAGAAAACATGCTTCCATAGGTACCACTTAATTGCTCCGTTTTCATTCTATTAGGTTTTCTATCTTACTCAATTAAATTTTTCTGTAAACATTTTGTATCTTTTGTTTTATGCCACTACTAAAAAGCTTGTCCAACTTTTGCATTCTTCTTATGTCCTTATTTTAAGGATCTAACATTAACTTGTAGATGGGCTGGTACCTTGGGTGCCAGTATATTTCCCTGAAGTTGGGAATTTATGCAAACTAGAACCAAAGGAGTCTCATAAGTAATTTTCTCTACCAACAAGATAAATGAAGGGCTGAGAAAGGACATTGCATTATTTCCCTGATGTTGAATAAAGCTAAAGCCTATTTTAATGCAATAAATTGAATTTGCAAAACCACAATATTTGATTTTAGTAGCAACTACTCTGTCATCTTGATGTTCCTCCTGTCTTTATTTGCAGCTTATAGCATTATTTTTCCCACTTAAAGATCTACTTAAACCTTTCTTTCTCACGTGCACACAAGTATTCAAAATATCTTCATATGGAATGCTTTTATTTACTCTGTATTTTTGCAACTGTGTCCAAAAATTCGGCATTATGATAAAATATGTCACCTTATATACATTTGAATTCTGAGTCAGAATCATCATGCTTGTGTAAGTCATACCAACAGGAATTGTCCTTGGTACTAAGGAGAAATTATTCAAGTCAAGTCACTTGGGTCTTATGTAAATGAAGTCAAACATCAGAACTCCAATGTAGTGAGTACCTGAAATTACTTTTTAAAACTGGAGTTTAATACAGAAAAAGTAATTTCTGGTTGTGCTGAGGACACCTGAAACCATCTTGACCATCCTACATTAACTATCTCCTACCTCATATCTTTTTGTTGTGCAGTGTGTGTGTGAATTATAAATATACATACTTTATTTGAGCAGATAATGAGATAGAAATTAAAGCCATTTGTTCAACTGGTTGATCTCACATTTCTCCTTACTGTATACCTGCTTCTTTTTTCCCTATCAGCAATTTTTTTTCTTCTATATTCCAGAAGAGGAAAATTTTCTACTGTTGGTTTCTGGGTTGACATATTACATGTCCAGCAGTGGACAAATTACAAAGTATAGTTGAGATCTTTAGTAGCTTAGCCCTTTGAAAATAATCACAAAAGACTATCTGACTGGCTGATTTTTCTGTCAAATACCACATATGATGAAATCATGCCTGGTCAGTGCAGTTGGGAACTATATAGGCTACTTTAAAAAAATTGTGCTTGCTAGATAGTAGAAAACCTGAAGAATGTATATGTAATAGTAAATCAAATGCCCTTCAACTGGAGACTGGATAAAGAAGTGGTTTTTCTATGAAATGGAGTGTTACACTGGCATAAAAATGATGATTTTGAGTCATTTATATTCAAATGGATGTACCTTGAGGACAGGCTCACAAGTGAAATAACTAGGTTAAAGATGTATAAATATGGTATCTTTTCTCTGGTATGAGAACCTGAAGATGTAAATGAGCTCTAGAATATATGATAGATATTGTGAAATAGAAAATATTCAAAGGGAATGGGGTGTAGGGGTAACAAGAGAAATAGAAAAATGTGATGGTAATAAAGAGAAAGGCTATGTATATAGGGGGTGGGGGTTGTAGAGTGGGTAGGGGAATGGAAAAAAATGAGAATTAAATTGTGTAATACATGGTACAAATCCTCACTATTCAGTGTGATCATATGTATATATAATGTACCAATAGTTAAAAATATAATTTTATTTCATTAACAACCTTTCCTTACTCTCTTAGAGCAATTTCCCTTCTAGATTTTTGTGATGCTTTTATTTCCTTCTTTAGCTTTTGAGTCTCATTAATAAGTAACTTTCACCAGCCATTGTAGTTTTACTGTATTCTGCTAGAAGTACCCAGTTTTTATGTCAAAGATTCAAATTAAAATGGCTTGAACAGCCTTATAGATTTATTGTCTTACTTAATACGTTGAGCCAGCATGAAAGATAGGATTATCAAATCAGAATCATCTAAATTAAGTTTGTTACCTAGTATCAGCACTACTAATAATATCGTAGATGGAGGCAAAAAAGGAGAACACAAAGCAATAGAAATCTGGGATACTTTTTGTGGCTTCTTGTCTTGTGTTTCTCCATTAGACACATAGAGTAATAAAAGGTTTCTAACTCATTCTCAGTGTTCCAATTGGTTTTAATTTTTTTAATTTTATTTTTATTAGTACATCTTCTGGTACGTAGTGATAATGGACGTCAGGATGAATTGATACATATACATAACACATTTAAATTCTTTTTGTATTCCATTGCTCTCCCCTCCTTCTCCTTCCTACCTTCTAACAGGTTTCATATGTTATCTTACGTATTTGTCAGTTTTTCTGTTGCTAGTACCAAATACCAAAAACCTACAAATTAAAGGAGGAAGTGATTTATAATTAAACCTTAATTTGTAAGACTAGTACTGGGAAAGACCAGTTGTAATCATGTTTAGTATAATGTACTACTTATATTGCAATACATCATTATTCATGAAGTTAAAATTTCTTAGGAATGTTTGTTTAAGGAACACTCATAGGCCTGGTTACTTGCAGTCCAAAATTTAACCATATCTGGTTCAACTTCAGATATTTTGGTTGATCAACTGGCTCCAAGGGATGAATATTATGGTGGAAGGCTGTGATATAGTAAAGCTCTTCAGTTCATAGTGGCCAGGAAACAAAGCAAGGGAACACCACGAAAGAGGAAGGGGGCAAAGACCAGATATAATCCCCAAAGGGAAACCTGCAAGACCCAGCTAGACACATTCAGAAGTTACTAATCTGTTAGATATTTCTCGGTCCCAAGTTGACATATAATTAATGACCACAATGCAGCCCTCCCTGACAGCCAAACACATCTCTTTAAACCATATCACTTTCAAATAAACACAATAAGTGAATAATTCTCCCTAAAATAATGCAATTATCTCATGTACAACTGAATCAGTAATCAACCCTAAAACTCAGTAGACCCAGCAATGATAAAATGTTCAAGTTAAAAGTCTCTTTGAGGGCTGGAGATTTAGCTCAGTGGTTCAGGCGCCTGCCTCAAAAGAGCAAGGTCCTGAGTTTGATCTCCGGTAACCACATACAGTGCTGGGCGTGGAGACTCACGCCCACCAGCAGTCAATACCACAAACCATAGTGCCGGGCATGGTGGCTCATGCCTGTAATCCCAGCACTCGGGGGGGCAGAGACAGGAGGATTGCTGAGTTCGAGGCTTGCCTGGGCTACATAGTGAGCTCAGGGCCAGCCTGAACTACAAAGCGAGACCCCTGTCTTAAGAAAAAAAAAAAAAAGTCTCTGAGACACTTGTGAAACTCTTAGCTGTAAATCTCTCTAAAATGTTTAAAAAGTTATGCAGTGCTGAAGTACAGTGACACAGGGTGAACATTCTAATTCCAAAAAGGAAGAGTAAGGTAATAGAATAGGAACCAAAGCAAGACTCTAACACAACAAGGTAAACATTAGGTTTTATAATTCCATATCTGCCATCTGGGATACATGGTAGGGAAATAGGAGCTCTAAAGGCCCTGCATGGCACCTGCTTTATGATTTTGCTAGTTGCATCCTGTATGGACTCTGATTTGAGTTGGGTCTTTTCTTGGCACGGATTTCTTCCAGTCACTTTCCATGTTTCTCACATCTGTAAATTTTTAGGGTTTCCACTGCACCTTTGGCTTCATTCCCACAGTTTTATACACTTCCCTGTAATGGATTTCTTTCCTGGCCTCACATGCCTTTCTTTGAAGTACGGGTGGAAGCCTCCCTAACCCCGCAACCGTTACATTCTCCATTACGTGGATGAAGCCAAGATTACTGTTAGAAGCAATAGTGAAGCCTTCTTGAGCCATGCCTAGACCAGTATCTCAGTGCCTTGTGGAATGAGAACAATGAAATGACTTACGTAGAATCAATTCCCCAGGAAGGAATTCTCAAATGAAAGTAGACAATTTTGCAATCTCGAACCTGTGATGTGTAAGGTCTTCTTGATTTCTAATACACCCTTATGGTATCTTTCCTTTACCTATACAAAGTACTTGCTTTATGTCTAATGCCACTGATCTTGTCAGTAACCACACATTCTTTATCCCTAACCATAGCTGTGGTTCCTTTTCAATCAAACCTGAAATTATCCAATTTTACTTTTGTTGTTTGTTCTTTTTTCACCTATGAATTAGTCAACTTTCCTTTCATTGGGATACAGTACTCCCAACTTAAAGGAGGAAAGGTTTAATTTAGCTCATGTTTGAAGGGCACTCAGTCTGTGGCTGGCAGGCTCTAAAACAACTCTGATGGAAGGGTGTAATGGAAAACCTTAGTTCATGGCAGCTGAGAAACAGCTGGGGAAAGTGCCCAATCTAATAACACCATAATCTGTCAGGAAATACTCAGGAATATGCTATATTAATATAGATGTTCCTTAATCCAATGTTGTTGATATTCAGGGTTAATGTTCACATGGTAGATCAGGCTAAAAGCAGATAGTAGTATCTATATCACAACTTGAGTGTTGAGCTCCTTTGAAACAGATTATTTACTCCACTACCCTTACTTTCAGCCTCCTTCAGAGTGTAGTACAATGGCAAAATGTGGATATATTCTTTGTTAGAATGTAACACGCATGATTTCTTGTAGTACTCTCATTTCTGTACTAAAGCCATGTCACCTCGGCTGCACTTCTCTCATTTCTATCAGCATTCTAACCAGATGAGCTCTGACCAGAATCTCTTATCAAGCTCCTGTAACATTCTAATATTTCTCTAGCCTGGAAGTTCCAAACTTTTCTGAAGTCCTTTTGAAAACTAATTTCAAAGGCTTCTTGTGGGATCCAGGGGAGGGGATGTAACTAGAACCTTTAGATTTAGGTTCTAGTCTCCTTTGAGTTGATGGCACATAGCAAAATAACATGAATAATATGAGGCTTAGAGAAACTGAGTTTGGGCCTAATCCATGCTACTCTGGGTAGCAAAAGACCCCAGGCCCCAGCCTGCCACAACTTTTATTCAGCGTCTCTCTACTAACAAAAATGTAACAAAGACTCAGAAGGCAAGATAAACAGCAGTAATTGAACAGCAGTTCCACCTTGAAGCATCATAGCATGTGGGATGACCAGAGTCCTTGTTGTTATCCACGGTGAAGGTGAGCTGAGTGTAAAGTCATAGGCAGCCAGGAAGGCTGTTCCAATTATTCTTCCCAAATAGGATTGTTTTGCAACATAGTTAACCCCAAAGTCTGTCTGCAGGAAGGCCTGGTCAGTTTTGATCTTCCAATTATTTCTGCCAAACAGGATTGTTCCCAAAAGCTTCTGGCTCACATCAGGTAAAATCAAAGCAGGGATCTCACCTTGGTACTGATGTTCTGTATTAGCTTTTCTATTACTGAGACACAATACCAAATAACCACAAGTTAAAGTAGGAGAGAGTATCATTTTCTGATGTTTTCACAAATTCAGCCCCCCCATGGTCAGCTGACCCCACGTCAGAAACATTATGAGGGAAGGGTGTGGTGAAGCAAAAATGCTTAGTTTATGGCAGCCAGGATACAGGGAAGTAGCAGAGCACAAGAGAAAAGAGGCCTGGAGGACTAATTAATTAATTTAAAGCAAATACATCTCCACACACAAATAGATATACACATATGCATACACACATACCTCAAGGTTAAGGTTCTAGCATCTATCCAAAATATCCTAATTTGTGTGTTCCTAATCTGATATGTTTATTAGTCTCATTAATGTGATGTATTCTAATTAAAAGCTACTCTCTAGGAACTATTTGTGCAGTGAAAAAATTTGTAGACCCTGGTTTGAGAAATCTTTAGATTATATATTCACTGACTCTAAATAATCCCTAGCTGAGATTCCTCTTCTAAATACACAATAGATAACAGAACTTTATTCTAGCAAGTATATTTAATCTTTTTGCAAAGAGGCAAATAACACTGAAAAATAAAACAGACTGTCTTACTTTTCTGGTGCTCTAACAAAATACCTGATACCCACAATTTAAGGGAGGAGAGGTTTATTTTAGCTCAAAGATAATAGATCTTTCAGTCTATATTCAGCTGTTGCAAGGTAAAGTGTCATGGCAGAGGAGAAACAGCCCAAGGTACAGCAGCCAGGAGGCAGCCCAACTTCTTTCCTTTTATTCTTCACCTTTTTATTACATTCATGCTACAAGTCTATTTGTAGATTCATGTCACCCACACAAAATATGGGTCTTCCCTCATCAGTAAATGCATCCACTTCAAAAATGATGCTAAATAAGTCAGTGGAATGATCTAGGCCCATGTGCTCATGATCGCTAACTTCCAAAAATCCTTCCTATGAGCATATGAGGCTTTGGGAAGACATCTGATTATAAATAATAACATTCAACCCTTCACCCCCAAGACTCATGCACATCCATTTATTCAAAATGCACCTAGTCCATTTCTAAGAGTTCCAGAACTCCAGCAATTGTAGCATTGATTAAAATTCTTGTCTAAATTGTCTTTCAGGTAATAAGGCAAACTTAACAGCTATAAGCTTCTGTAAAAATGAAAAGATATACTTTCCATGTACAATGACACAAGATAAGCATTTATATTCCAGAAGGTATAAATAGAGGGTCAGAAACAGGATAAAAGCAACATAAAAATCTAGCAGGGCAAACTTTAAATCCTGCAATTCTGTGTCCAGTATGTGGAGCAATCTGTGGCAAGTTGTGAACTCCAAAGGACACGACAGACTTTACTTCTGTGGCACTTGTGGTGGTTATATCCTTCACAGTCTGTTTCTATAGCCAACTTTGCTCACTCCTTTCATCTTTCCTTAGGTAATTTTTTTTTTTCTTTGAGACAGGGTCTCGCTTTGTAGTTCAGGCTGGCCCTGAGCTCACTATGTAGCACAGGCAAGCCTGGAACTCAGCAATCCGTCTGTCTCTGCCTCCCAAGTGCTGGGATGACAGGCATGAGCCACCACGCCCGGCACTACCTTAGGTAATTTTTATGGTTTGGTTCTCTAGCTTCTGGCACATTCAGCTTCATGCTCACAGCTTCACGTATTTCCCTCTTAAAGGCACATTACCTGGCCTTCCATGCTTATTCTGAAATTTAGGTGGAGGTTCTTGCTGACCCCTCATCTGTTCCATTTTGCATGCACCCCAAACTAGCACCACCTACATGATGCCAGGATCTGCCGTCAGCTAGGGCAGTACCCAGGCTCACTTGTCTCTTGGCTTTAGGGGTTGCATGCATTGAGTCCTGAGAGATGTGAACTCAGTCTAGAGGAACAGATTACCATAGACCACAGTCATTCTGGAACATAATTCTCTGGGTCTGTCTTCTGAAAGCAAAGTATTTTACTTTCACAATTTTGAGGTTCTAAAGGCTGAAGTCCTGCTAGTTCTTGTGATGGCCTCAGAGCATCTTTTTATTGTAGTTTCAAAATTCTTAGCTTTTTCTCCTGCACTCCCAGCACTCAGGAGGCAGAGGCAGGAAGATTGCTGTGAGTTCGAGGCTTGCATGGGCTACATAGTGAGCTCCAGCCTCAGCCAGAACTGCAAAGTGAGACACTATCTACAAAAAAAAAAAAAAAAAACCTTGGGTTTTTATTTTTAGTTATTTTTAAAAATTTGAATCTGTATTGGTACATTATATATGCACATAACAATTATGCTCAATATTGAGAATTTGTATATGACATGAGTTAATTCTCATTTTTTCTGCTTCCCCTACCCACCCTACAACAAGCCCCCATATCCACAAACTTTGTTTCCTTTTTTTTTTACCATGAATTTTTTTCTTTCCCCTCATTACTTACCTCTAAACCTCATTTCCCTTTGAATACTTACTACTTCACAATATCTATCATGTAAAAATGATAATTTTGAGTCATTTATACTCAAGTACTTGGCTTTTTAATGCTAATCTTTTGCCAGCCAAGTTCTCTGCTCATTTTTACAGGCCTTAACTTTACTGGAGCTTCTGTTCCTGTACACTCAAAACTTTTAAAATCATTCAGCTGGGCTGTTTGCTCTTGATTCTCAAGGTACTGCTGGATAAAAACCCTCAATGGTAGCCATTTCATTCCCTCAGTACTAGTATGCTTTGAAATTTTTTTTTTCCGGGTTAATTAGTCCAATCCTGCTCTTAATCAGAAGGCAGGCTGCCTGCTCACTGCTGCCTTCTGTCTGCCAAGCCATGGATTGTTCTCCTTCTGTGATGCCCCAGTCCCACGCCACCCAGCCTTGGGCCCAGCTGACTATGAACTGAAACTATTAAAAACAGTGAGAGGGTTAGCTCAGCGGTTCCGGTGCCTACCTCGCAAGTGCAAGGTTCTGAGTTCGATCCCCAGTAACCACATACAATATTGGGCGGGGAGACTCACGCCCACCAGCAATCAATACCACATACCACAGTGCCGGGCGTGGTGGCTCACGCCTGTAATCCCAGCACTCGGGAGGCAGAAACAGGAGGATTGCTGAGTTGGAGGCTTGCTTGGTCTGCATAGTGAGCTCAGAGCCAGCCTGAACTACAAAGCGAGACCCTGTCTCAAAAAAAACAAAACAAAACCAAAAACAAAAACCCAGTGAGATGAAATAAGCTTTTCCTCCTTTAAACTGAGGGTATTGGATATTTTGTCTCAGCAAGGAGAAAAACAGTTAAGGCCCATAGTCATGAACCTGTATTGCATATGCGTGCTCTAGTCACTCTGAAAAGCCCCATCAATGAGTACGTGAGGCTTTGAAAGGACACCTAGAAATGAATCATAACACAGATAATATTCTTCGCCTATTTTTTTAAAAGCATCCTCTCGATAATGGTAAGATTCAATAATACCTAGCTCTAAAACTTCTGTGTCCCTCAAAGGACCCACAAAATCATATGGTAGCATAACCCATAGGCTCAGAAAGACCATGAAGAGTGGGTAGAGGTTCCTTCTTATCTCCCCTTTCTTTTCTATCTTTACTTCAATTTCCTTTTTTTCATTCTTTCACGGCTCCCCCTTCCCAATCCTTGTGTTATACTCTAATATAGTCACTATACATTATGAAAAATACTGTTAGTTAATTTTATTGTGCTGTGAACATCATAAACTTAACAAAATGGAACTGCCGTTTTCTGAAAGTTCTTACTGACAGGAACATCTTTGTGTGGTGCATGATTTTTCTGTCTAGACTTTTCTCATGTTTACCACAGATTCAAGCATCATACAAAGCAGTGTCTACAGACCAGAACGCAAGAGAGATTATTCTTAGAAGGTCCTTTTGCAAATCTTTTGTGTTTTACTTGTAATACCGCATGCCTTTTCCTGAACTAACAAAAGTAATATCTTCTTTGAAGCAGACTAAAAATAAGTTTAAATGAAGAATAAAGTTTTACTCCCAACAATGAGAGACAAATTACCAAAAATCAGGTCAGTGGTACCTGATTAAATTTTAATTCTCATTAAAAGTAAAAGGAGATATGTAAGTGATGCAGGGGGTCTTACTTTCTGAGAGCCTGTCAATTCTTTTAAATTCCCTCAGTCTGCAGATTGGAAACTTGAGCCTAGTTCTTAGACCTTTCTAGGAAATTGTTAAAATTTGAAATTTTGTCTCAAGATACTATAGTATTATAAAGTTACAGACATTTTTCTTTCCATTTTCTCCTATAAGCAGTTACTTAACACAAATATTAGGTTTCTCATAATTCCTGTTTTAAAATTTAATGCAGGATCATCCAGTGTACTTTCTGAAAGTGCTAGAGTATACAACTGTCCACTGTTCTTTTAGTGGTGGAACTCTATTTTGCTAAGGCAGTGACTCCAATTTTAGATTATATACAACTCATCACAATTACTGGTTAAAATAAAAATTCCTGGGACCCACCTTGTAAAATGTGGTAAGTGGGTCTAGGTACCTGCATGTTTAACAAGTATCCCTGTACGTTATCACTGCATATGTATTATTCACACTACTGTTTTGCAAAGCACTATCAATATATTTGAAGGAAATGAATCTCTCTGTGGCTATTACTTAAAACATAGAATTCTCTTCCCCTAAAGCCTTTGCTTCTGAAGTCATTTGTTTTCTACTATAAATATTCCCTTTAAATGAATCATTCCCTAGACCATGCATTCCTCATTAACAGGCTCATTGTAGGAGTACTTTTGTATCAAATATGAGTGGTATATAGGGTTTTATAGAACTATTCACATTGACATGATAATTGCAATTATTTCCCAGGAAATTTAAAAATGTCTCTTGAGTTCTTCTACCACATCGGTTATTATGTATTTAGCTTGATATAGGATGAATATTATAAGAAAATAGTTTTTAGAAGACATCAAACTTAGTTTGAAGAATATTTTTGGTCTGGGGATTTAGCTCAGTGGTTGGCATCTGCCTGGCAAGCGCAAGGTCCAAAATTCAATTCCCTGTAGCCACATATCAGTACTGGGCATGGTAACTCACAACTGTAATCCCAGCACTTGCCAGGCAGAGGCACGAGGATTGCTGTGAGTTTGAGGCTGCCTAGGGCTACATAGTGAGTTCAGGGTCAGCCTGAACTCCAAAGCAAGACGCTAGATACACACACTTCTTTACAGACAGAATGTGAAACTGCCAATAACTCCCATCTTAAAGAGGTACCAATATAACCTGGTCCATTTTCCTCATTTTAAACTTTAGTCCCGTGCTTTTTTTTTTAAATTGAATTCTTTATTGGTACAATTTATATACATCTCAAAATCACGTGTAACATTGGGAATTTGTACCAGTATATGACACAAGTTAATTCTCATTTTTACCCATATCCCTACCCACCCACACCTCCTCACCCCCTTTATACATGCTCTTTCATTTTCTTTCTGTATCATATTTATTCCTTCCCCTCATCACATTCCCA
>PVIC010036028.1:0-18760 GCA_004025085.1 Thryonomys swinderianus
ACCAGTATATACCACAAGTTAATTCTCATTTTTACCCATATCCCTACCCACTCCCCCCTCCTCCCCCCTTATACATGCTCTTTTATTTTCTTTCTGTATCATATTTATTCCTTCCCCTCATCACATTCCCACACCAAGTTTCCTATAGAAATATTCCACTCTATAAAAGCTGTCCTACTTTCTAGAACTCATTTGCATATTAAAACAGTGTTTCTTGAAGGCTAAGATAAAACTCATTAGATGCCTGTGATCTAATGCTTGTGACCAAAGATAGGAAGGAGTGAGTTAGTTAAGATTCTGGAAACCTCTGAACACTCTGTGGAGAATTTACAGAAGAAGGTAAATGTAGCGCTGAATTTGGAAAGATTGGGCTTGGAAGAGGGGGGTTGAGTGAGAACAGAAGGGGTGGTACAGAAGAGTGTATCCACATAGTCCACACACCAATTGCATGAGACCCTTGCTGAGATCAGTCAAAGGTAGAGTGGAAACAATGTGCCATAACCACACTTTCTTTTCTTATCTAGTGTCACCAATGAGAATCAGGACTTCAACTGTGTCACCATAGGCCTGTCAACAACATTTGATACTGCATCATGTGATGTCCCCTACCGCTGGATCTGTGAGCTCATTCTCAAATGACCACGGTCTTCTCTGACAAGAACAAATATACTATGGAGACAGCCAAAGAAAATAGGGATGATTAAGACTGGCCTAGGGAATACAGGACATCAAGTCACTGTGTCAGCTCTTCAACAAGTTACTGACAGAACCCCCTAATGAATCCTCGGGGTTAAACCCCTTTCACAAGTAGACTTATAACACCACCAGGAAAAACCTCCCAGTTCTGAACCAGCCATTGCCCTAGACCATATTTCCTGTGATAACTGAAAGTGTCCACGTGGATCCTCACAGTTCACCTATTTTATGATTCTTTTATGCATCTGTCTGCCGGTCAAGGTCCTTAGCTGTTCGGGAAAGTGAGCTTCTGCACTTTGTTTTGGGGGACTAGAAGCTAAATTCCAGGAGACAAGCCTGATTTTGTGGAAGCAACACACTTGATTGGAAATGAGATGTTTCTATAGAACTGAGCATTCCTGACTGATCCACAGGGTTATCTTGTGGGAGTTTGTTTTATCTGCAGAGCACATGACCATATGTCATCAGAGAGAAACTGCAGACTGAGCAGTTGTGAGCATTACTGAAGGGCAAAATTGTTAGGAGAGGGATGAACTCAGCTTCTGCGACCTTATCTCTGTTGCCAAGATACCCCTATTCACAGGCCTGACCCTGGAAGCTGAGAAAGCAGGTCCTCTCTGTCCACACTGGGGCCAAGACTTGGGGGCATTGGTGGCTCCTAGAACTGAGGCTGGAACAGGAAAACCATTGCTGATAGGAATAGAGAAGGGTCCAGACATGATAAGAAATCTGCTCAGAAACCACTTTGAGGAAAATCAGACAGTCAGTCAAAGGAGGTAAGCAAACTAGATCTCTGTTCTTCAACAAAACCCTGATGAGACACTCGGGCTAAAAATTTTCTTGTCCTGGTCCCTTATTACCTATATAACTCATTTGAAACCAGAATTTGGGTGGACAGATTCTTTTCATGTGTAAGTTTTGGTTACCTAACTGTACTTGCTGACTAAAATTTAAGAACTGAGGATAGTCTTTTAGACTTTAATGGTCACAAAACATCCCTTTTTCACTACTAGAGAGACCCAAAGAAACCTTAACACTAGTTGGCGTCATACTTGCCCACCACCAGGGTCCAGCTGAATGAAAGCAAAGAGTGGGCATGGAAAACAAAGGAAATACCAGGGACAAAGGGAAATCAGATAAGAAATGGAATTCATTTGGTCACAGTGGGAAAAGAAGCACAAGAAAGTAGCAACATTCTTGGAGTACTTTCGCTGTTTTCTGCAGACAAGAAGATATCAGCCACACATACACCTCAGGACCCAAAACATATAAAAAGATGTTCCTGTATGTCTTGAGTAACTAGAGTTAAATCATACAAATGGTTTTATAAAACTAATGGAAATTAGAGTCACCTAAGTAATCTGCTTACCATTTCTATTATGTACTACAAAAATAATTGTGCATAACAGAATAAATTGTGATAAAATTTATCTTTTATTACAAGATTATGTTCACTTTCTATATTCCTAGGTTTCATAATTTTGGGTTCATCAGCACAGCCATTTACAATTTTCAAAATAACAATTCACTAAATGTTAGAACTTACTTGGAGGTTAACAGACATATGTTTGGGATGGGGTGGTATTGGAAGTGTATTAATACTCTGGGATATTTAAGTTCCCTGATTGTTTTTAAAAGTATGTGCACAGTTAAGGAGGAGAAACCATCTATGGTGGAGAAGAGAACCAACCAAATTTTAGCTAGAGCTAAGCTCCAGAACTCAGAAAGGAAATCACAATCCTTCTATTTTGAAAAAAGAAAACTGTAATTGCTACATTTCCTATTTTATAAGAGAATAACTGTAGACTTTTAAGGTCAGGAAATGTTGACATCAAGCAATTTCTGTAACCAAAGCCCAAATTTCCCCCAAGATGAGAAGGTAGCTCCGTTTTTTAAGAAGCCCAATAAGAGAGGGCTATGGTAAGGAAATTCAAGTAATATGTGGACTTCAATTTAATCTCATTACCAGAAAGGAGGTACAGGATCCTTAGAAATGCAGAAAACTAGGACCTTTACTACACAATAATGATATGACAAAAATGGAAAATTATGAAGCATTGGGTGAAGATTTTGCTTCTAATTCACTGCAGGAATTTGTACAGGTTTCTTACCTTCTCTTGTCTTAGTTTTCTTACCTATAAAATGGGACAGTGATTCCCTATCACAGAATTCTTATGCATATTAAATAAAACCTCTTCCACTTATCTCAATGGTTATAACCATTAGAAGTATTTTGTGAGGGCCAGAGGATTAGCTCAGTGGTTCCGGCGACTGCCTCGCAAGCGCAAGGTCCTGAGTTCGATCCCCAGTAACCATATACAATGCTGGACATGGAGACTCACACCCACCAGCAATCAATACCACATACCACAGTGCCAAGCGTGGTGGCTCACGCCTGTAATCTCAGCACTCGGGAGGCAGAGACAGGAGGATTGCTGAGTTCAAGGTTTGCCTGGACTACATAGTGAGCTCAGAGCAGCCTGAACTACAAAGCGAGACCCTGTTTCAAAAAAAAAAAAGTATCGGGCCGGAGGGTTAGCTCAGTGGTTCCAGCGCCTGCCTCGCAAGCGCAAGGACCTGAGTTCGATCCCCGGTTACCACATATAATGCTGGGCATGGTGGCTCACGCCTGTAATCCCAGCACTCGGGAGGCAGGGACAGGAGGATTGCTGAGTTCGCGGTGGCTTGCCTGGGCACCATAGTGAGCTCAGGGCCAGCCTGAACTACAAAGCGAGACCCTGTCTCCAAAAAGCAAAAAAAAAAAAAAAAAAAAAAAAGTATCTTGTGGAATATTTGAAGTTGAGATCTTCATCCAATGAGTAACACTTTGATTTGCTAGAAGATGAATGCAAACAAGCTGCTTAATTTCTCAGAATTTGTTTACTTATTTATAATATGGAAGTAAAAATCATCCAAGTCAAAGAAGGGCACTTGGAAATTCTGTGGCCAACTGACATGGAAATCAAAACCATACTTCCCCTGACTATGAATATGGCCCAGCCTAGGTTGGGTAACCCCATCAAATCCTGAAGTGAGTCAACAAACCCAACTGGGATTGACAGGACCACCTGTTGAGCCCAGCCTGGACCTACTAGATTCCTAATGCATGAAATAAAAGCTGACTGTTGTATGTGCCAATGGGGCCTTGTGTTTGTCTCTTGCAAAGTAAAAGGTAACTGACGCAATCTCATAGCACCCTGTACACACTTTGTGGCCCTCTTCTCCCGTGCAACTCTCTCCCCACTCTTTGCCTATGCCTCCCTTCGGGCCTCTCCACTTATTACTCAGTGTGTGTGGAATGCACTTTAACACATACTAGAATGCTTCACGATTTTGTATCATTCCCTGACAAATTTACTTAAAATTTTCTAACTCCCCCAAAAGGTTCACCCCTTCATAACTAGTTCATGTCCCCTTATATAACATTTTCTTACCATCTAATACACTATATGTAGAATTAACAGCCTTTTTTTTTTTTTTTTTTTTTTTTTTGAGGCAGGGTCTTGCTTTGTAGTTCAGGCTGGCACTGAGCTCACTATGTAGCCCAGGCAAGCTTCAAACTCAGCAATCCTCCTGTCTCGGCCTCCCGAGTGCTGGGATTACAGGCGTGAACCACCACGCCTGGCACTGTGGTATGTGGTATTGATTGCTGGTGGGAGGTATTGATTGTTGGTGGGCGTGAGTCTCCATGCCCAGCATAGTATGTGGTTACCGGGGATCGAACTCAGGACCTTGCGCTTGCGAGGCAGGAGCCGGAACCACTGAGCTAATCCTCCAGCCCTAACAGCCTTTTTGAGATGTAAGTTACATACCATAAAATTCACTCATTCAAAATGTACAGTTCAATGAGTTTTGGTATATTCGCCATTACTGGTAATCATCACTTCCCATAGCAGTCACTATCCTATCCTTGCATTCCTCTCAGCCCTCAGCAATGCCTGGTCTACTTTCTATCTCTATAGACTCTTTTTTAAAAATTAAATTTAATTTATTGGTACATTATATATACACATAACAATTATATACCACATTTTGAATTCGTACCAGTATATGACATAATTTAATTCTCATTTTTCCCCTTCCCCTATCCACCCTACAACCCTCCACTCCTATATACACAAGCTTTGTTTCCTTGTTTTAACCATCAATTTTTTTCTTTCCCCTTATTATTTATCCCAAACCCCATTTCCCTTTGAATATTTACTATTTCACAATATCAATCATACATTCTGGAACACATTTACAACTTCAATTTCTCATACCTGAGAAAAGATATGATATTTACACAACTGTGACCTATTTATTTCACTTATGAGTATGTCTCTAGGTATGTCCATTTGAGTATAAATGACTCAACCTCATCATTCTTTATGGCAAAGTAATTCTCCATTTTACTTTTTTTAAACCCGCATCTTCTTTATCTAGTCTACAGTTGATGAGCATTTGGGTTGTTTCCAAGATTTAGCTATCATGAACTCAGCTGCTATAAACATGGGTGCACGTATGTCATTGTGATATGCACCTTATAATTCTTTTGTGCATATCCTCAGCAGGGACTACTTTTTTAAAAAACTGTTTTATTGGTATATTTTATAGCCACATCATGATCACAACCGACATTGAAAATTTGTACCAGTACATGACATTTCTCATTTTTTCCCATTCCCCTGCCCATCCTACAACCTCCTGTCCCCAAATACTCAAGCTTTGTTTCCTTTCTTATCATCAAATGTTTTCTTTCCCTTCTTTACTTACCCCTTCCCTCTTTCTCTCTTTGAATATTTTCTATTTCATAATATCTATCCTAACCTAAATTGACAGAACCATCAGTTGAGCCCTGGACCTACTAAATTTATACCTTCATTTATATCTTCAGTTTCTTATACTAGAGAAAAGATGTAGTATTTTTGTGACCTATTCATTTCAGTTATGACTATGTCCTCAAGGTACATCCATCTGAGTATAAATGACTCAAATTTATCATTCTTTATGGCCAAATAATATTCCATTTTATTTTTTTAAAAAATACACCTTCTTTATCCAGCCTCTATTTGATAGGCATTTGGGCTGTTTCTAAAATTTAGCTATCACAAACTGAGCTGCTATATACATGGGTGCACATATGTCGCTGTGATATGAATCTTTTAATTCTTTCATGCATATACCTAGTAGGGGAATAGCAGGGTCAAGTGGGACCTCTAAGCCTAGTTTTCTGAGGAATCTCACACTGATCTTCACAGTGGTTGCACCAATCTATTGACTTCTTTATTCTAGATTTCCATAAGGAAATTCCTTCTCATAAGGATCTCCACAAGCAAACAAAGTGAGTATAAATTTAATTTCTAATCTTTTCTTACACAAAATGTTAAATATTAAATTTGGTACACTTTGTTTTTCTCATTCAACAGTACACCTTAGAGATCATCTGTAATCACTGCAGAAAGAATTTCATTCTTTTACAGCTGGTTTAAATTTCATAGTATCTTCAATGTTATTCAACCAATCACCTACTGACATTCCATTCCAGATCAATATTTGCTTGATACAAAAAATGCTCTATTGGATGAAACTGTGTCCATGACGTGTGAAATGGAAACATGGACTGGGAACAGGACAAGGCTGATTGGTCGGGGCAAGGGGGGGGGGCGGTTCAGCTGATGCTGGAAATGAGGCACAAGAGTAGCACTGTGCAAAGCGAGACAACAGCATGGAAAACATGGAGTCTGTGAGTGGCACCTTGGGATGTAATGCAGAACTGCAGCCACTGAAAGAGGAACATAAAGAAAAATCAGCAAACACAGTGGGTGGGAGAACTAAAGAGAAGAAAGGGAGCAAAGGAGGTGTTATGCATGCTTAAAGGGTCAAAGACTGCTGCTCAGACCAAGAGACCCAAGGTGGCCTCCCCTGCTACGCTCTGGCCTGCCCCACTCAGCCCAGGACACAGCAAGCCCAATCCCCCTTCTCACTCCAGCTCCCACAACACACCATCCCCCTCCTTTGTGGTGGCACCATGATCTGAGTGCTATCAAGTACAAGAATTGCTCCGTATATAGTTCTTCATCCAACACCCTAAGACCACCCATAAATTAGAGGTATGTTGGTGTGAAAAAATAACCAGACCTAAATGTGTAAAAGAGCCCAAAATTGAGAGATGGCTTCACTTTCTAATCTCCTCCAGAGAAAATAGATAGATAAATGTTAAGAGAACAGGACTCTGCATTAGAAATCAAGAGAATCTGCTTGAGTCAGAGGAGGATTAAGGCGCTTTACACACTCTGCAAACACAAAGCACAAAGCTTGTAGGAGGACGATGCAGGGACCTGCGATCAAGTAGTCTTTGAATTCTCCAGTCAGGGAACACTTTTCCTTACCTTTGCTGTTCAGAAATATAAATATCGCAAAGTATTTTTTAAATTTAAGTTCTCAGAGTTTTACTGTAAAGTGTATCATAACTTGAGAATATATATCTTAAAAATAATGTCATGTTCAAGTGATAACACATCCTACTAAAAACGTGGTAACAAAATAAAAATCTTTCATTGAACGCAGAATATTTGATAGATACAGTGCTTATGATGCTGCTCAGAGATGAGTAAGTCCTTCTCATATTATTGTAGAACACACCAAACTGCACCATGTCAAATGCCTCAGGGAAAAGCTAGTTCCTGAATAACTGGCAGCAGCGTTTTTCTCCATCCCAAAGAACCTCTATAACTTCCTCATTCCAGAAAGTAAAGATGAAAGGGTTGAGGCAAGGAGTTACTATCGAAATCATCAGGAAAACGACCCTGTTGTACTCAGCTGCCTGTGTTTGCTTGGGTTTCACATAGAGGAACAAGCAACTGCCAAAGCCAAGCACAACACAAGTGAAGTGGGAGGCACAGGTGGAGAAGGCTTTCCTCCAGCCACAGGCTGAGGTCATCTTCAGGATAGTAGAAATAATGTAAGCATAAGACACGACTGTAGGAATCAAGGAACCAAAAAGAACAAAAATAGCCATTATAAAGAAGATGAACTGTAGGAAACCAGTATTATCACAGGATAGTTTGAGCACTTGACCTTGATCACAGTAAAAATTGTTTATCACATTTGATTTGCAATAAGTTAGCTGAAATGTGGCATAAACTGGCCAGATTTGATAAAGGAACCCAAATGTCCATGAAACAATCACCACAGAGTTGCAGGTGTGGCTGTTCATGATGATGTTATACATTAAAGGGTTACAGATAGCCATGTAACAGTCCACAGCCACTGCTCCAATCACTCCAAACTCTGTGGTCCCCAGAGCCAACTGCAGGAAGAGTTGGACAACACCTCCGGTCAGAGATATGGTCTGCCTTCCAGGAATCAGAAGTCCCCAGAGCAACACAGGGACAACTACAGTTGTGATTAGGATCTCCGTGGAAGAGAGGTGGCCAAGAAAGAAATACATGGGGGACCGTAGACGTTTATCAACACAGACAATGACAATGATTACCGTGTTTCCCATCAATGTCACTATGTAGAAGAAGCAGAAGATAGTAAAAAGAGTATGGTGTAATCCTTCAGAGCCAGGGAAGCCCAAAAGATAAAATTCGGTAGCACTACAGTAGTTCTCCAACATTTAGTTCTTAGCCCTTGTTCCTGTGTGATCTAGAAAGCAAGAGAGATAACACTGCTTCTCACCTCAAAAGGATAAAGACATTTCCAGGTTGAAGAAACATCTCCACAACATGGGGATATTTTCTATACAGAAGGATGTTCTTTTACTTTTTAAATTATGGAAGATGAGTGCTAGTGACCAATAACACACTATAAACACGAAGATCTACCCACCTACCCCAGCAGGCACACTGCCTTCTCAAGGCCCTGGAATACTGCTTCCAATTCAACTCTAATCAGCTAGTCTAACTTCTTCCCTGATCATGACATGTTCATTTATACCACCACCTCTTTCTTCTTGGACAGAAATAAAACTGCCTACTGTGCCCCTGGCAAAGCCCTGCTGCATTTCAACAATTATAAGTAACCCTGCCTGACCCCACACTGACATGATGTATCCTCTAAACATAGATTCCATTTGCATTATGTTCATTTGAAAGTGTTCACCTCAATGATAGCAATCAATTACAGTGTAGTTCTGCTGGGGATTTAGCTCAAGTGGTACCGTGCCAACCTTGGGAGCACAAAGGCCCAAGTTCAATCCTCAGTCCTGGAAAAGAAAAAAAAAGCCCATACAGTATAGTTCTAGGAAGTGGAGTCTATCTGTACATTAAAATAAGATAGGCGCTATTTTGAGAGGAAATATTGAACCTTTCCCTGACTCAGAGCTTTGCTCCTTAAAGTGGATTACCTACTTTATCCACTTAATTTCTATAATGAAACCATCACTCACCTCTCATTTCAGTGAATACCTTTTCACCAAACAGTAAGAACTTGACAGTTCCCACTTAACGACCTCTATATATCTGAGATAACACAGGAAAGGTGTAGCCCAAAAGGAGAGACCAAACTGAAGCCTTAATTTCTATCTCCCATTTGTCCTGCAGGGTCTCTATCTTGGGGCCAGGGGAGAAAAGAAAACCTCTATGAATGAAGGCAAGGTCCCAAGCATCCCTCCAGTCTCTAATTTCTAGGTCCGACTGGGAGACAATCTCAAGTAGACAACCTATTCCATATCCAACCTGCCATGCTCTTAAACCCATTCAGCAGCTGTGTTTGGAAAAACTGTCCAAAAACACCAAAATGAATCAAATTAATTGATTCGGGTTTTTATACAACTGTTTCCTCATTCAGGTTTTTACACAAATGTGTCCCCTTCGTGGTCCCTTTCCCTTATCCTCTCTAAAACAACTCAGGACACCTTAACTCTATTATTATTTTACTCATTTATTAGCTTATCATCAAAATCCCACATTTAGTTAAATACTTCTAGGATAGATCCTTTTCTTTCACATTCTTTTTTTTCTTTCCTGTATCACCAGTGCCAAGAAAAGAGTTGATAAAGTATGCACTCTATAAACATTTTAAATTAGTATATCAATGAACAAATTCAAAAAAAGAAAAACAGTAGGTGAAAAAGGAGATTATTCAGCTTGGATACTTTCCCTCCATTCATTCCTCTCTAAAACACTGCCCATTTAACCTGCAGCTTCTCTTCCCAGAGAGATCCCCTACAAAAGGCCACCAAGAAAAAGGAACTAAGTGGTCAGCGGGCAAGGGCAAGGGCAAGGGCAGACAAGGTAAAGGCAGAGTGCGTGCCGGCGCTGGCCGCGAGGAGGTGAATCTGCAGTCTTCTGAGGAGAGGGGATCTGATATAGAGCCCCTCTTCTGTGCGGCTCCACTGGTCCGCTCTTCAACTTGCAAGTGTCTTGTTCAAGAAGGTGGTCAGGCCAAGCCTCCCTAATGACACTCTGCTACTCTCTCCTTCACAAGGAGGAACTCCCAAAGGCACTCATCTCCAGAGAAGGGGACTTAACTGGGAAGTATGACAGCTCTCCAGAGGGTGATCTATGCTGCCTCTTTCAGGAGAGTATAGGCCTAGAGTCAGGAGACAGGAGCAACTTCCACTGTGTACATTTTATGGCGAGGAACACTGACTACACACAGAAGCTATGGACAAAGCCCAAAAGTACGAGTGCCAAGGGGACTCCAGCTGTCTCTCTCTCTCTCATTCCCTCTCCTTTCTTCTTTCTTTCCTTTCATTTGTCTTCAAGGACAGTTATTCAGCAAAGAATAATTTGTACATGTTCAGAGACACACTAGGGATAATGGCAGGGAAAGGTGAACAACACTCACACACACACACACACACACACACCCCAAGATTAATCAAGTTTTAGAAAAAGGAAAAGGAAAAGTTGTTTAATCAGCAAACTTGAAATCTCCCTGTTAGGAACTTCTCAATACTCAAGTTACCTTCCTTTTAGGCTCTAAATTATTACCATGCTGTACCAGGCTCTAAACAAACCATGCTGTCAAGTGCTAAGCCCCTAACCTACTGTATGCCTCTTCCTCATTCAGATTAGCCCTACAGGGCCTACAGCAGCCTCCAAGACAGACACCAAAAACCTAGAAATAACAAACGAGCTTCTGTTGACTCTCAGTTGTTACGCACTCTGTCTTCCCAAATGATTTTGCTCTCCTTCTGTCAGACACCCCCTGCCTGGAGTTACAGGAATCAAATTAAGTGAAAAACAGCATCTCCACCTCTGCCAACTTCACAATTTGCTAATGCCATAGCCCATTCCAATCTATCTAACATTTACACGTTCCAACTGCAGCTGCTCAGCCGCAGATTTCCCTTGCAAATCTTCAAATGCTGCTTATAAGACTTCACTTGCTATATATCCCAGAGCTGCCTGAAATGAGGGTAAACAGTAAAGAAACAAAATTCAGGAGTGACAAGCCGAGCATGGTGGCTCATGTCTGTCATCCCATCACTCAGGATGCAGAGGAGGAGGATTGCTGAGTTCGAGGCTTGCCTGGGCTACATAGTGAGCTCAGGGCCAGCCTGAACTACAAAGCGAGACCCTGTCTCAAAAACAAAAAAAAAAATTCAGGAGTGGCAAAAATAATCCAAAAAATAAGGATGGCCGAGATGTAAAGTAAAATGAAAAAATTATCAATAAAATATTTATTTTTACATTTTGAGAAACAACTTGCATTTATCATAAAATTAGAATGGGTCAGGGCCGGGATTTAGCTCAGTGGTTCCAGAGCTTGCCTTGCAAGTGCAAGGTCCCTGGTTCAATCCCCAAGTAACCATAAACAATACCAGGCATGGTGATACATGTTCACCAGTAATCAGTACCACACACCACAATGAGGGGTGTAGTGGCTCACGCTTGTAATCCCAGCACTTGGGAGATAGAGGCAGGGAGACTGCTGAGTTTGAGGCTAGCCTGGGCTACATGGTGAGCTCAGAGCCAGCCTGAACTACAAAGTGAGACCCCCCCCCAAAAAAAAATATCAGGGCCATATCCTGCTCTATCTCCTAGAGTTAAATAATATTTTAATTTTATTTATCTTAGAATGACTTAATTCCTCTCGTTTTTGAGGACATATTTGCTGGATACAAAATTCTTGGATTTAGTTTTTCCTTCTAGCAGTTTTA
Source organism: Thryonomys swinderianus (assembly GCA_004025085.1). NCBI lineage: Eukaryota > Metazoa > Chordata > Mammalia > Rodentia > Thryonomyidae > Thryonomys > Thryonomys swinderianus. The sequence continues at coordinate 11,792 of PVIC010036028.1, forward strand.
TGTTACTTTGATGTTTTCTACACTACATAATTTTTGTGTGATCTCACAAAGATCTCTTGTGTATGACAAGGTGCTTTCTCTTGCTACTTTTAAGATTCTCCCTTTTCTGTTTTTAACTATATCTGCTCTAGACTCAGTAACGATGTCTTTCATTCTGGTCACCATCTCTGTAGTTACTGTGATATTATTTCTGATTTGGTTATTTTAGAACCTCATTCATGTGGTTTATTACTTCCACTATTAACACTTCAGAAAGTCCAGCCAGATGATTTTTTAATTGTTCCACCTGCCAGCCCCCTGGGTTTGCCTTTGATGAACTGGAAGGCTGGGGTTGCACTGATTACTGCTTCTACTAACTTAAATATGCTATTAAACTTTTCTAGTAAATTTTCCATTTATTTATTGTACATTTTAGCCTCAGAATTTATTTTTATAATTTCCATTTATTCTTGATATTCTCATTAGTTCATACGTGTCTTTTCTGATTTCTTATAATTCCCTTTCTTTACTTCTTAGTCTATGCTTATTTTTAGATCTTGAGAAACATTTAAGTCATACCCAAAGTGTTCATTAAGTAAAAGGTCTAACTTTCAGGAAAGGTTTCTATTGGTTTGTTTTTGTCATTTTAAATAGTCCAGAGTTTACTGTTTTTCACATGCCTTGTGATTTGCTGTTGTTGACAACCAGGTATTTGGACATTATTGCGTCATAACTTGGGAAATCAGGTTCTCTCTCTCTGGAGATTTTGTTTTTTGTCTTTTGGTGCTGTTATTTTGTTCTGTTGATGGTTACAGTCATCTACTAGTTTGGTGACTTTTCCACACTATTATTACAAGAATATACTTTGGTCCTCAGAGGTCAATGAAATCTCTGATCCTTTAGATTGGATCCACCTAAGATTTCTACATATATTTCATTGTGTTGAGTACCAGGAGAAGAAATCAAAAACAAAACCTCAAAAATTCAACAATAATTTAAAAATATGAATAAAGAAACCCCAAAAGAACCAGATACCATCTTAGCTGACTCATTCTGTGCTGCGCACTTCTCAAACACTTAACCAGGCTTCCAATGTGCACAGCTACTGATTAGAAGTGAAGAATTAGAGACTTTTCATGTATTTTCTGAGGAAACATCTTGTCCTGGACATGTGTAAGATATTCCCCAGTATACAAAGATTTTGAATCCTACAGTATTCCTAAGAAACTTTTTCCATCTTTCCTAAGGCTTAGATTGTCTACTATATGTCTCAACAATAACTTTTTCAAAATTAAGTTTATTGGTACAATTAGAAATACATAATGATCACTTTCATCATAGGAAACCTGTATGATGTATCTTGATCCCTCTTTTTCCCCACTCCTCTCCTCTCCCTTCAACTTCTCTTTCTTTATTTACAAAAGGTTTGTTTTCATTTTATCCTTCTTTTCTAATTTTTTTCTGTACCCTTCCTCCCTTTCCCCTCCTCCTTCTCTAGTTCCCCTTTCTTTTGGAACAATTTCTGTTTCACAATATCTAACATACATGCTAGTCATTAGTTTCTCATACCAGAGAGATAGTGTGACATTTACACATGTGTCTGATTTATTTCACTTAAAGTACGGTCTCAAGGTGCAACCATTTACCTAGAAATATCTCATTTATTCTTCTTTATGAATGAGTAGTACTCCCTTTTTAAAATATTTTTATCCATTCACTGGCTGATGAGCATTTAAGTTGTTTCCAAGATTTAGCTATCGGAAATTATGAAGCTATAAATATAGGTGCACACATATATCATTATGGTGTGATGCTTTTAATTCTTTCAGAAAGATGCCCAGAAGGGTAATAACTGGGTCAAATGAGACCTCCAATTCTAGTTTTTTAGGAATCTCCAGACTCATTTCCATAGTGGTCACATGAGTCTATACTCCCACCAACAGTAAAGAAATGTTCCTTTTTCACTGGAGCCCTACCAGCATTGTTGGTTGGTTGATTTCTTGATAATATTCATTTTTTCTGGAGTGAGATAGAATCACAGCATTGTTTTAATTTGCATCTCTCCAATGACCAATGATGCTCAACATTTTTATATACTTATTTCCAGTTTGTACTTCTTCATCTGAAATCTGTGTATGCATCTCAGATGTCCATTTTTGGGATTGGATCTTTAAATTTAGGGAGGTCTGTTTTTTTCAATTCTTTATATGCTCTAGATAAATGTAAGTTCTTTGTCTGAGAATTGACTGGATAAAATCTTTCCCATTCTGTGGGTATTCTTTTTGTGCTTTTGGTTATTTCTTTTCTATCAAAAGCTTTTTAATAGGATGAGGTTTCAGATGTTGATCCTTTGTTACACTTCCTGTGTGATTGGGGTTTTGTTCATGCTCTTTGCCTAGACTCATCCAACAGTAATTTTTGCCCTATATTTTATTTAATTTAGATTCACAGTGATATTGAGCAATACTTGCCTCTTTTCACGAGTGGGATCTGTATTGGGTGAAACAAATAAGACCACCTTCACATACCCCAAACAGATTAGTTCAGACATACACAATACTTGGTGGATAAATTCTGTTCTGCTGAGGTTCCACACTGGAACTTCAGCTCTCATTTTTAAGACTGCTGCTGAGCTGGGAGGCAGGTGAGAAAGGAGCTTCGTAACATTCTTAAATTGCCTTTCTTGAATTAGTGTTTGCTTGTTATTAATGTCTGAATGTCTTTTCACTTCTGAAAGTGGTGAAAGTGGCTCTCTCTGAAGATATTTGGATTTTTTTGTGTGTGTCTTTTTGTGCTGTTATTTTGTTCTGTTGATGGCTGCAGTCAGACAGTTTCTGGCTGTTTTCAGACAGTTATTTCAGACAGATTCTGGCTGTTTTCTCCTGATTCTGTGGAGAGACAAGCCTGGAGCTGCCAACTCCCCTATTTTGCTCTCATCATTTGTCTACCTTGTGGCTCTAGGTTTTTGATGTAGCTCTCAGAACTGTCTGTGAAGTTTTCTTCTTGCAGGGTGGCTTAGGTGCTACAGAGCTAACTGGAATTATGGGGGTATACATAAGAGAACAGAGGACCAACCTGAACTATCTGCAGATAACTAGTACACAAAACCTGGAAGGAATGCATTATGATGAGAAATTCTTGATGAGAGAATTTTTCATTTTGCCCATTACACAACTTTTAAGCATTCTAAAATGTGATTAGCCTCAAGGGAAAGACTGAAAGTTTCTCTGGCTTTCCCTTGACTACATCCCTAAGGTTTCAATGAACTACCTTTGCTCTGTGAATAATTTTCCTTAGGGATACATTGCAGGAGGGAAGGAGAGATAATGAAAGAAACAGTTGGGCGCCCTACAGTAGTATGCTTTTTGGACAGTTTCCTAAAGGCTGATATGAAGAGTTTTTATTTCTCTGAGAGTGAAGGTAGTGGCAGCTTCCTCTGAACCGCAGAATATACTGAGCACTATTCAGCCAGTGATTGCCTAGGCTGGACTATGGAGAGTAACAACAACTCTTCACCTCAGTTCCTTCCTCTCAAGGTGAGTGTCTTCCAGTAGTTCCTCTCTATGGAGGACAGAATAAGAGGGATCAGGATGTGTAGTTTGGGACCTGACTACCTTCTAGAATCAGGACAATCAAGCCTCTAGAGCAGCCTAAGGGAGCAGCAGAATAGAAAGTTCATCAGACAGAGCTCCTTCCTGTTGTCAAAATCGTCATCTCTCCTTTTTATCTGGTTCTGGCTAAGCAGATATTATGGAAAGCAGACTACTGGGCTCTCTCAACAAATCTCTCCTTGTTATTAAAAAGCCATTTCCTGCTGGGCGTGGTGGCTCACGCCTGTAATCCCAGAACTCGGGAGGCAGAGACAGGAGGATTGCTGAGTTTGAGGCTTGCCTGGGCTACATAATGAGCACAGGGCCAGCCTGAACTACAAAGCGAGACCATGTCTTTAAAAAAAAAAAGCCATTTTCTCTAGAGGAAGAGCTCAGTGTTGACAGGGCAGTGTTTTGTGAACACAAAAGAGGAGCATATTTGCTTCAGAAGTGGTAGCTAGGACTGGGTGAGCTATTTATAAATTTATTCCTTAACAGACCAGTACAATGACTCTCAAAAATATTTGATAGGAACCAGCTCAGTCTCTATCAGACAGAGTAAAAGAGAATGGCAAGGCTACTGCTTTCATGATTCAATGCTTACCCAGTTAAAAAAAAAAAAAAGAGTAAGAGAAAAGCAAAAAGGAAACATTTAATTTTAGTGATAGGGCTAAAATGGCAAATGTCTATGTGAAGTGACAGAGCAAAGGGTACTACATGTTCTTTTAGAAAGGATGGTGAGGAAAGGCTCTCTGAGCTTGGGCATGTGAGCAAAGTCAGCAGAAATCCTAAGGGGTTCAGGCCCTTGGCTTATTATATAGCACAGACATCTGAATTTTTGATTTCCATATGATGGAGGAGGGAAAATGTTTGTAGAAGGAAGACTGCATCTGAGGAGACTTTTCAAACTTTCCACTACACCACAACCATGGCCCATTACATTTAAGGTCTAGAAGAGACCCAACAGTTACATTCAGTAGCTTTGACTCTCTTCACCTCTCCTGAAGGCAGAGGACATTAGATTTAGGCCAAAAGAGTCTTTGTCTGATAGCTCCAGCACGAGGTCAATGTGAGACAGGCAGAAGCTGAAGAAGTTTGGGTCCTTTTGCAGATCCCCCTGTCAGTCAGGTGGTAAGAGCTCCTGAAGTATTGCAAAAAGATGGCTCTGCTTGGCTAATCCCAGAAACTAGTTAAACCTTTGCCCTGTGAGTAGATACATTCACTGGAAGGAAAACCAAGGAAACTTTCCTTCCAAGAATAGGGAGAATGAAAGGGCGTAGTCATTTAGAGCAACAGCTAACCAAGAGAATAAAGAGACTCAGTCCTCACCTTTAAGATTGTGAATAAATCCCAAGAGAGTTCCCCACTCTCATTATGATCAACACACAGGATTGGTGATGGTGATAAGTAGAACCTTTAAAATAAATATAACATGCCAGGCGTGGTGGCTCACGCCTGTAATCCTAGCACTCAGGAGGCAGAGACAGGAGGATTGCTGAGTTCGAGGCTTCCTGGGCTATACAGTGAGCTCAGAGCCAACCTGAACTACAAAGCGAGATGCTGTCTCAAATATATATATATATATATATATATATATATATATATATATATATGTATATATATATATATATATGGCATGAATGGAACCTATGTTCTCAAAAACAAAGGGACCAGCTCTGGTGAGAAAAACTTTTCTACAAAACATTCTACAGAAGCAGGAATTACAAGACAGAAAATACTTGGCAGGCTGGGTTGTTTAGGACATTCTAGATAGAAGAAAGAGAAGCAGGTAAGTGGTCAGAGAGACAGACAGACTGACCGTTCAGAGCCAAGAGGGAGGCCCATGAGTTGGTGACTAAGAGAAGCAGCTGATACACACTGGAAAGATGGGTTTCCATATCTATAGTATGGCTTTGGTGACTGGGCTTGTCTGGATCAATTTAAATTTCTTCACATACTACACATATCTCTTTTTTTTAAATTAGCATTATCTATGTACAGGGAATAAGAGACCATGAACTCTCTCTTGTCATGCAGAGACAACAAACGGGAAAGCAGTATTTCCTAGACCTCAAAGTTTCTACTTTTAATTAGACATGTTGATTGCACATAGTGCCATGAGTTGATATATTTCTATACACACATACCACATGCAGTGATTAATCCATCCTTTCCCCTCAAACCAACTTTTCCCAATTTCTAGTAATCACTATCCTACTTTCAGATGCTTCCACATATGAAAGAGAACATGCAGTGCTTGTCTTTCTATGTCTGGCTTATTTTACCTAACACAATGTCCTCTAGTTCCATCCACTTGGCTGCAAATGACAAGATTTCATTTTTCGTTATTTGAGATGAGAAGCAATGTTACCTCTCTTCTGTTTTCTAGATTTTACAAGGAAGAAGTACTCAAAACTAAATGTTGGGAAATTACTCCAGTGCTGCTGAATTTTTTCTCTTAGGCTTCCCTGGTTCCAAAACATTACGCTACATTCTTTTTGCAACCTTCTTCTTCTACTCAGTGACAATAATGGGAAATGCTGTCATCATCCTCATTGTCTGTGCTGATAAACATCTGCAGCTGCCCATGTATTTCTTCCTCGGCCACCTTTCTGTCCTGGAGATCCTGATCACATCTACTGCTGTCCCTTTTATGCTCCAAGGATTGTTGCTCCTAAGGACTCAAGTAATATCTTTGACTTTGTGTTGTGCACAACTGTATTTATACCTTTCTCTGGGAACCCCCGAGTTGCCATTAATAGGAGTGATGGAGCGGACTGGGGAACTTGCGGCGGACGGACCGGACCCAGCAGCTCCGGTCCCGCCATGCCGTGAGTCCAGCGGACTGGGGAATTTGCGGCGGACAGACCGGACCCAGCAGCTCCGGTCCCGCCGTGCCGTGAGTCCAGCGGACTGGGGAACTTGCGGCGGACGGACCGGACCCAGCAGCTCCGGGCCCGTTGTGCCATGAGTCCAGCGGACTGGGGAACTTGCGGCGGACGGACCGGACCCAGCAGCTCCGGGCCGCCGTGCCGTGTTTCCAGCGGACTGAGGAACGAGCAGCGGGCGGATCGGACCGAGCAACTCTGAGCCCACCGTGCCATGATTCCGGCGAACTGAGTGAGCAGCACGCGGACCCGGCTGCAGGGTGCAGTCCATTTCCAGTGGACTGAAGGCCGCCCAGCAGCACACTGTATCCCGGAGCTGTGCAGTAAGGAGTCAGACATAGAGGTAACTCATAAGCTCAAAGTATCCAGTATAGAATCTAACAAACCTTTTTTGTCTTATTTACTGTGTTTAATACTGATATTGGCATTTATTGTATTATGGTAACAAACATGATGTGATTGTTCTGCTCAAATACCTACCATGATGTGTCAGGAGTGAGAACTCTCAAGGG
>PVIC010036029.1:0-18774 GCA_004025085.1 Thryonomys swinderianus
TTTTTTTTTAATGACTTGCATGAACTTGTTTAGCATATTAGGAAGAGAGGCTGTGAGATGAGGCCTCTCTGAACCCCATTTGCCTGCAAATGTAAATGGGAGGTTGGTTTAGTCAGAAGCTTTTAAAAAGAGTTGCTGTCCCTGAGGACTGTGGTATAGGAAAGAAAACCACAGGTGTTCGTGGAAGTGCTGTGAAAAGGGAGGGGCTTTGTGGCCAAACCTTGAACCTTGGGTCTTTTCCTAGTCCCCTTCCCCTGTCCTGTGCAGCTGCCTGCCAGAGCCAGCCGGACAGAACAGCAGGGTCGTGAAGTCGAGGGGCACGGATTAAGAAAAGAGAAGAAGACAGGAAAATGGGCTTGGGAGGACCTCTCAGTCAGTACTGAGCAGGCACCCGTTTATTGAGCAGGTTGTATTTATACTTTTTCAGAGGGCCAACATGGCCTCAAAAATGGTTACATTTTATCTTATAGGAGAAGAAAAACAGGAACAAAGCATTTGGGAAAGCAGTATACAAACAGGAGAAGGATGTCAACTAGCACACACTTAATTAACTCTATTCAAATTTAATCCGAACCTACACAGGAACAGGAAGGAAAACAACATGTTGCCAGTTTGAGGAACAGAGGTCAGGGGTCCAAGTCAGAAGTCCTTTACCTTCTCAGTCAGGCATCCCAATGCAGCGATCCAGAGGTCGCAGATCATCTTGGGAGCTGGGCAGCACTGTTTGGCATAGTGCAGATCTCGCAACTGCTAGTTGGTGCAGCACCCAGTGCAGATCTCCAGGCCTGAAAAGTCTCCTCCAGCAGGGTCTGCTCCCCACAGCTGCCTAGGAACCTGAGTGCAGGAGAGGGCCCTTCGGAGACCAGCCCAACCCTAGGAAGAGGCTGTAGTTTTTGCATTGCTGTTCAGAATTCACAGTGCTGTTGTACCAAAAAGAAAAAATATTGTGGTTGAGGAATAGATAGCATAAATTAACCATGCCTTGATAACAATAGGATTCATTACACTTAATTCAATAAGGTTGAATTCACCAATAAAAATTGTGATGGGTTGTGTGGTTTTTTTACTTCTCCTCCTATGTGTCACATTATGATTGTTACATTGGGGCTGATCGGTTTGTGACAGTAGACAAATACAGAGCAGATCCTTTTGGGCTCTGTGTGTATCCTGTACATGTGAGCCCAACCAGGTTGATGCACATTAAAATCAAATGGGAGGCCAGGCATGGTGGCTCACACCTGTCATCCCAGCACTCAGGAGGCAGAGACAGGAGGACTGCTGAGTTCCAGGCTTGCCTGGGCTACATAGTGAGCTCAGGGCCAGCCTGAACTACAAAGCGAGACCCTGTCTCAAAAAAAAAAAAATCAAATGGGTGAAGGGAGCTGGGGAGAAATAGAACCTTCTACCTTAATTTAGGATGTCTGCCTATGATGATTATTAAGATTTTTCACATTTTGTGTTGAAAAAGAAGAATGTTTCCTAACAATGTTAGAAAGTGAAACTTCTCATGAGTGAGAAGTTTATGTTGAGAAATGTGAACATCTCCTTTCTTCCCTCTGGGAGATAAAAGATGAGTTTGTTTCATTGACAGGACAATTTATTTTGAAAATAAGGACTTGGCTCACAGAAAGTGGCACTTCTAAGTGGCTCTAAAGAGTTTAAGTGTGTCCTTGGCACCTCTTAGTGACTTTCACAAGTCATTTATTTTTAGGAGTCTGAGTTTCTCCATTTGCCAGCTGAATATGATTTATAAAAAGAGAAAGTGTTCTGTTATTAACATATTTAGAGCTTACTCAGGAGGACTTATAGTATTTTATTGTATATATCAAATGACTGGAAGCTTTCCATTTTACAGTGTATTAAGAAGCTGCATCTGGGGCCAGAGGGTTAGCTCAGTGGTTCCGGCGCCTGCCTCACAAGCACAAGGACCTGAGTTCAGTCCCCGGTAACCACATATAATGCTGGGCGTGGAGACATGCCCACCAACAATCAACACTGCATACCACAGTGCTGGACGTGGTGGCTCATGCCTGTCATCCCAGCACTCTGGAGGCAGAGACAGGATTGCTGAGTTCGCGGCGGCTTGTCTGGGCACCATAGTGAGCTCAGGGCCAGCCTGAACTACAAAGTGAGACCCTGTCTCCAAAAAGCTAAAAAAAAAAAAAAAAAAAAAGAAGCTGCATCTGCTTGAAAAGCAGACAGTGAATTGCTATTTACTACCTGAGTACCTTGTGGCTGGTGATTGCATCTGTGGGATTCAGCACCCTTCTCTCCCTTGAAAGATGTGTGGAAGTTAAGTCCTAGAGCCACAGCTGGGGAGCAAAGCATTTCTGGATCAGCAGAGCTTCCTTGATGGAAAGGGAGGGAGGACTCTGGCCATTCTGACCTTGCTAGACAGGGCTTGGCTTTTGGCATAAAAAGTTCTTAAAGTCCTGTGAATGGTGAATGAGCCAGAGAAAAGCCTCAGGCCTTTCTTTGCTTCCTTGCCTTTGCAGATGGGAGAGAGGAAGCAGACCCCAGAGCACAGTCGAACAGCTTCTGCAGGGTCGGGCTGGGTGCTGACCTTGAGGCTCATAATGTCAGTTACTGACTGGAGCGGGTCGCCTATCTTTAGATGAAAACAGTAAACAAAAAGGAAAGTAAATCGACCTTTGAAAGTCTGTTTATACAAGCAGTTTCCTTGGAGCCAATCTATGAACCTGCATAGTGAGCAGGCATACTCATTGATTTCTGGAGAGAAAACACTGGCATTGCCTTGGAGCCTTTGTCACACTGTTTTTCTAAATGTATTTGTGCTTAGGTAATAAACTTGTACTGCTGATCTCCCCTCCATGCTTCCCTCTGTTCCAGAAGCATCCACAAGTCCTCTGTGACAACCAGATGTTTCTTTGAAAACAGCTGTGGAAACTTCTAGCTCTGCCCTGTTGAGCTGCTTCTTATTTTTGCTGCATTTTGCCAACATCTTCACCCTCAGTGATTGGTTTGGTAGGGCTTTTTCATTTGTCCTTGTAATACAGATTATTTCCTTTATTTCAGAGCAATTTTATCCAGAAGGATGAAATTGAACTTTCTTTGGAATATGCACGTGATCACTTGAGAGCTTACTCTTATCACCACTTCAATGAGTGAGTTTTCTTTTCTTTTTGGTACTGAGGATCATACTGCTTTTAGCAAGAGTTAGTGACCGAATATATTCAGTCTACTGCTCTTCCCCATTTATTTGAACCCACTGCAGTGCTTCCTGTTTTATTTTGCTAATAGGGTCTAACTTCTCCTAAGATTTATTTTCTTCTGTTTTCACAGCCTAGTAATTTTGCTTTATGCTGAAGTAGTCTTGATTATACTCTTCCTTTCTCACTCATGAACTGCTGTGAAAGAGATTGATTTCTCTTTAAATTCACTGATGCTTTTTAACTTTTGGATTAAAGGACTGGATAGGTCCAGAGTCAGGTGCACATTGAGCTGTGGTACCTGGTGACTGACAGCTCTATTTGCCAAAGGATTGGGACAGAGAGTTCCCTGGCTCTGCAGTCAGGAAGGCTGAAGTTTCCTGACTGTCTTTAAGCCTTCTGGCACTGCTCAGGAGAGCAGAATCTTCTGCCTGAGTGAGCCCTATGACCCTTCCTGTCCTTTTCTCCTGCTCTCCCTGCAGGCTGCTTCGATGAGCTGGCTGGCTTGCTCACTGGAGGGTATGGCTCAGATGGGGTTGAGATGCTCACAGTAGCCACTTGGTGGCAGAGCAGAGGCCAGGATCTGGGGAGAAGGAGGTAGAGGTCCTCGGGCTCCTGCAGGGCTAGGCAGGAAAACATGCTGAGCTGTGGAGCCCTCTCCCTTCAGATCAGGTCTCCTGCCAGGTATACAGATGGCAGGAGGATCACATGTCTGTCTTCAACTCCCCTCTTTCACACACATACATTATTATGTTAATTCAGTGTATGTGCCACTGTTCAATATGCTATCTGTGGGAGGTATGGGGAGAAGGAGATGATGACGAAGGAGAGGGACTGATGAGCTCACAAACTGTGTCCTAACAGCTCATTTTCTAACAGGAATTGTTCAGCCCACCATTGCATTGCACTGCAGATTTTACCTGCTACCTCAAGAAAACACAAAAGCGGGTGCAGGCACATTGCCCAGGAATGTGCCCGAAGGCCTCGGCTTCTGGCACCTCAAAGAGATGCCCTGCAGCAGTGTGAGCAGAGTTCATGAGCCTTTGCCCCACAGACACTCAGATGCTGTTACCAAGAGATGGGAAGAGAAACAGGAATGGCCATGAAGGTAGTTGGTACTCAGCTGGGCAGCACAGAGTATCCCCAAATCAAGGTGTTGCTCAAAGTGTGCCTGAAGAGCTTGCAGGTCTCTGCAGCTAGACCCTGCAGCCCCTGCCCCTCCTCCTCCTAGACCTAGACCTGGGTCTCCAGTCCATCCTGTTCTCCACTTGCTCCTGAGGCCACACCCCCTGGACTATGTCGCTCTTTGCTTCCTTGCTGGGGCAACACCACTATGAAATACTGCAGAGCTCAAATTGACCACCCCCAGCACCTGGCAGGACAAGAAGTGCTGTCTGGAAGGGGTCCCCTGTCTGTCATAGGGATTGTTTTTTACTCTGTCCTTTATGTGGCAGAACCCCTCACTGCCAAGGGACCCACAGTCCCAGACACTGGGACTGCTCTGTGAGCAGTGCCTGAGCCCAGGGAGCTTCCCTTGTGGCATCTCCTTGTGGCTAGGGGTGCTCTGACCGAGTGGAGTTCGCACCTGTATACAACCGTGTCCTTTTTCCCCATCACCAAACCTTCCATGTGATGCACAGTGAGTAGCACCCCATCAGTTCTAGACTCCTAGAGAAGGAACCCAGAGAGTGCAGGGCAGGTTACAGATAGCGGAGAGCTCAGGAGAAAGGGGCGCAGAATGCTCCATGGAATTGGATGTCCTCTTGTAATGGCAGATTTACGGCTCAGGGTTACAACTCTTTGAGCGGTTCAGCTCTCAGTGACTCAGCAGGATCAGGCTAGGAAGAATCCAGAACGCACCTGGAGGTTGGAGGGAAATGTACAGCTTTATTAAACCTGCAGGCTGATCTGAGATCTCTTCACAAAGCGATCAGCCTGCAGCTGGCAGTTTAACAGTTTGTATGGATCAGGGGAAAGGGGTAGGGATACAGAAGCAAGGTACTTAATATCAGTTGATTGATTTAAGAATTTTCTTCTGTTTTACATGATTAGTCAGAAAAGTATGCTGAAATGTACCTCATTTGCATGTGGCAGGAAATCATGGATTACATCATCTCAAGGAAGTGAAATTACCGAGAACAAAAGACAGTGAAGAAGACATGGCAGGGCAAGTCTAAGCAAACCTCAAAGGTGTTTTAGGTTTAGGAAGGGATATGCAATGGGAGTGGCCCTTTGCCAGCTAGGCCAGCTAGCTGCGGGAGAAATATTTTTTTGCTCCAAAATCCTTTCCCAGCTCACCTGCAGATGGAGCGGTAGTCATCACTGCTAAGACCATTCTGATCTCAGGTTTCCTTGCAGCACCCTGTTCCCACTGAACAACATGTACACATACTATACTTGGAAGCAGGGAACCAAAACGTTAATGTGCCTGTCACTGGCTGGAGCTGCTTCTCTGCCTAGCATGCAGGTAGTTCCTGTAGAAATGGCTCATCAGTCCAAAGAATTCCGGGTCCTTCTTGCCTCAAAGAATTGAAGAAGATAAACCCAAAACAATGCTAAACATTTATTTGAGAAGTGCAGAATAAATGGGTATAAGAGAAAGCTTTGCAGAGCAAGTTTGGGCCAGAGATAAAGAAGGTAAAAGCAAAGATGAAAGTACATGCCCTGTTGAGAAATGCATCATGGGCTATAGCAGAAACTCATGCACGATACTGGCTTTCCTTGATGGCCAGTCTTCTTTGCCATTCACATCTCATGGGAGCTCATGAGAAGATCTACATACAGGGACCTTGCATTCCCCTTGGATCTTGTGTTGACAGGTCCTGCTCATTTTCCCGGCCCACTTTGGCTCATCCTGTCTCCTACATCATCACTGAGGGTGATGGCACAGCAAATTCAGCACCAGAAGGGATGTGTGGGCTGTGGATGTGGTCCCCTTGCACACGCACACACACACACACACACACACGCCTGCAGCTAGGCATGCAGTACCACTGGGGCTCCTTCCTCCTGCTGCCCATTCTGCTGCTTCCAAGTCTGGCCTCGTACCTTTGCCTCTTACCCTGGTCACCAGTGTGTGTGTCGAGGCCTGGTGACTAGCTGGTGTCACACATCTAGATTGCTATTGATTTTTCTCTGCATATGAGCCAGAATGTCTCTGGATAAAGCAGAGTAGGTGACATCAGAGCATCATGGAAAGGGGTAGAATGCTGCGTGAACTTTATTTTGGGCTCTCCTGTCTTCAGAATCTGTATCCTTGACATGCTTTAGCTCCTTGAAGGATGGTTTTATTGTTTAGCACGTTGAGAGATAGCTGTAGGTCATCCAGGTGGAGAGAAATTCTGTGTGTAGAACAGCCCCTAAGGTACCCTTCAGTGCTCTTGGAATTGGTTTTAACTGAGTACCTGGGCTTTTGCTTTCCAGTCATTTTTGCCTGTTGTGGGCAGACCCTCTCAGGGCTGAGAAGCATATTCAGTACCTGCCTGTGCCTCCAGACCCTCATGGGTGCGGGGCCAACACCACACACCTGCCTTCCCTTCTGCACCTCTGAGGAATGCGGGCCTTTGACCCAGGGCTGTCTTCTTGGATCACCATGTTTGAATTGTTGGCTTTAAGACTAAATACAGGCCTCTTCCTTGGACTCCTGCAGGTTTTCCACCTGCATTTGAACGTCTCCCACTCATTTTCATCCTGAGGGAAGTGAAAACACTTCAGATCTTTCTGGCACCAAAGTTAGTCTCTTACGCTCAGAAAAATTCTGTTTCACGCAGACATTCTTGCAGAAAATAAATTATTCTGTCTTATCTGAGCCCAGCTCACTGTGGTCACCCGGTTTTAGAATGGTTTGGGGTTACATATATATAGTTTTTCACTTGGTCTCCTCGATTATCTGTACCATTCTGTAACAGAGTACTTCCGTCCTGCTCCAATAATACCAGTAAACAACACCAGTATAAACACATACAGTTGTCCGATCTTCATGTTAAACTATTTGAGGGCCAGAGATTTAGCTCAGTGGTTCTGACGCCTGCCTTGCAAGCACAAGGTACTGAGTTCAGTCCCTGGTAACCACATGCAATACTGAGCATGGTGACTCACACCCACCAGTAATCAGTACCACATACTACGGTGCTGGACATGGAGGCTCACACCTGTAATCCCAGCAATCGGGAGGCAGAGGCAGGAGGATTGCTGAGTTTGAGTCTTGCCTAGACTACATAGTGAGCTCAGGGCCAGCCTAAACTACAAAGCAAGACCCTATCACAAAAAAAGAAAAAAAAAACTATCTGAGAAACTGCCTTATTTCTTTCTCACTTTGGTCTTGACCTTTTTTTTTTTTTGCCTGAACAATCAAGAGTTAGGAAATGTAACAGACAAGGCAGAATGGCACATTAACTGCCATTTATGCCCTTTTCTGGTTGACCTTGGTCTGTTTCTCCCAGTATGTTTACAGTGGAAGCTAGTAAAGGGGGAAGAACTTTCCAGCTCATTATCTTAACTGCAATTCAGGATTGTTTCCTTGTTAATAGTCTGGGGAAAATCAGATTAAATTTTCCATTAGAGTGGAAAAGTTACAGTGAAAACAGCTCATTTCTCCAGAAGCTAATTTAACTGGACAGCCTCAACAGCAAGAACACCCCATGGACACAGAAGCCTTTGATGACAGCTAGAGACCCTTCATTCTAGTAGTAGTTCTTGCAAAGCTCTCCATAGTCATTGCTGATGCAGATCTGTTTGTGGGGAGGAGCAGAGCATTTGCTCACATGCCCAATTGCCTGTCTGTTCACCCTTCATCTTGCTACAACACTTGCACATATGGCTTACATGCCCAGGGAATCCCAGAATCTGGGTGCTCACTCCCTTATGTATGTAAAGTGACCTAGTAGAGTGGACCCTTGACTTAGGAACTCATTCATTTAAGAGCCCTGGTTGTAACTCAGGTCAGTCAGTTGAAGGCTCAGGCTCCTCTACACAGCCTTCAAAGTCTGTCCTGTATACAGGAAGATTTCAGTGTCCTTAGACACTGGCCCAGGATTTCTCAGTGAACCCATACAGGAAAAGATGTTCCCTTCCAGAACTCTTCAAAGGTTAAATCTGTAACTGAGACCATATGGAAGCACAAGCAGCCAGCATTTGGGTCATAATTCAAAACTTTATTTGTAAGTCAAAACTAAAAGATTCTGATCATAACCCAAGTTGTTCATATGTCAAACCAGTAATAAGTCAAGGGCCCACTGTATTTTACCATAACCTGTGTCCACCCTCCATGTGCCTTAAATCCTATGTCAGTTAAGCTAATCAGTATTAATACTGCATGAATCATTGTTATACTGTATTGTTTAGAGAACATGACCAGAAAAATCTGTACATGCTCGGTACAGATCCAGGGTTTGTGCTTTGTTTTATTGTGTTTTTGCCATTCTGTGAATTAAACTCAGGGGTCATCCTGAGCCCCCATTTTTAAAATTTAATTTTATTTAATTTATAATTATCTTTGTAGATTCAAACAAGATCTCACTAAGTACCCAAAGCTAAGTTCAAACTCACAGTGATCCTTTTGCCTCAACCTTCCAGGTGATTGGATTACAGGCATTCCCCCATCCCTTTTTATTTTTTATTTTGAGGCAGGGTATCACTAAACAGCCCATGCTGGCCCTGATTTTGTGATCCTCCTGCCTTAGCTTTTCCTAGTGTACATTTATAGATGTACACCAACTACCATATTCAACAGATGAAGCTGTTTTTTTGGGTTTTTTTAATTTTTTATATCTGAGATTGCTTTAATGTAAGATGGAGGACTATGTTAGAG
This sequence comes from Thryonomys swinderianus, assembly GCA_004025085.1. Classification (NCBI taxonomy): domain Eukaryota; kingdom Metazoa; phylum Chordata; class Mammalia; order Rodentia; family Thryonomyidae; genus Thryonomys; species Thryonomys swinderianus. Next base: position 8,980 of record PVIC010036029.1, read on the forward strand.
TCTCATGCATTGGTACAAATGCATGGTCAGAATGTCCAACTTGGCTTCTACAACCTCTACACATCAGTATTAGGTAGGCATGCACATGATTTAGTCATGGCTAATGGAGAGAATGTAGGTAATTGAAGTCAGGAGGCAGTAAGCTGCATGTCCAGCCCTATAAATTGCCCAACTTGCCCTCAGATTTGTAATCCTAGCAGTCTGGGAAAACAAAGTAAGAGGATCCCAAGATCAGACCAAGCCTGGGTAAACGTAGTGACATCATGAGATGCTGTCTCAAAAAAAAATTTTTTTGCCGGGCGTGGTGGCTCACGCCTGTAATCCCAGCACTTGGGAGGCAGAAACAGGAGGATTGCTGAGTTCGAGGTTTGCCTGGGCTACATAGTGAGCTGAGAGCCAGCCTGAACTACAAAGTGAGACCCTGTCTCAAAAAAAAAAAAAAAAATTTTAACGATATGGGGGTATAGCTCAGTGTAAGGCCCTGGATTCAGTCCCCAAAACACTATTGGACCAGGGATTTAGCTCAGCAACACAGTGCCTGCTTGCTAAGCCCAAGGTCCTAAGTTCTATTTCTTCACCAAAAAAAAAAAAAAAAAGAAAAAGAAAAAAGTGCTATTCAGGCTACTCTATTGAGCTGAAGGTGTGGCTCAGTGATTGTACACTGGCCCTGTCCTGTGCAATGCCATAGTACAGCCTGAGCAACATCTGACTAAAAACTGCTTTTCAGGGCCGGAGATTTAGCTCAGTGGTTCAGGCACCTGCCTTGCAAGCACAAGGTCCTGAGTTTGATCCCCGGTAACCACATACAATGCTGGGTATGGTGACTCACACCTACCAGCAATTCATACCACGTACCACGGTGCCGGGCGTGGTGGCTCACGCTTGTGATCCCAGCACTCGGGAGGCAGAGACAGGAGGATTGCTGAGTTTGAGGTTTGCCTGGGCTACATAGTGAGCTCAGGGCCAGCCTGAACTACAAAGTGAGATCCTGTCTCAAAAAAAAAAACTGCTTTTCAAATTTCAGCAGTGCTTGTGGCTCTGTCCATACTGTACAGTGTGTGAGCTTCCGGAAACAGCTGTAGTGTTTTGTGTGATACCACAAAGCAGGTTATTTATCCTTGGTCATGTGCAAGTCAGAGTGGAGCTGACACTGAGGCCCTGCTGCTGCCCATGGGGACACAAGTGGGCCAACTCGCACCCATGCCACTTCCGGTTGGCACATAAAGGATCAGAAGATGATGAGAAATCTGCTTTCCATGGATTCCAGTGATCCCTGAGCCCATACCAGAGAGCTTCTCGGGAACACCCATGGGTATTCATGCTCATGGACACCTCAGTGCTCAGCCAGAGAGCCTGATGGACCCGCTCTTTCCACATGGGCACTTCCTGGTGTCCCCAAAGAGCAGCCTGTACCCCTCCTCTGGGCTGCCTGAGGCTGCCTCAGGGGCAACAGCCATTTCACTTGGAGCTTTGTGAAGATGGTGATCACATCCCAGAAGTCATTGGCATTTCTTATGTGCCACAACAGTTGAAAACTGACAAAATGTGTGAATATAGAACTCAGGCACAGGTGTTTATTTGGCATTGACTTCTTTGACCTTCTTGGAATAATCACCGGTTTCCTTTAGCTCTGCTTTGTGGAAGCTAAGTCTGAGCCCTGGCTGCCTGCCTGCATAGTATTTTGGGAAGATGATGCCACCTATCCACTCAGCAGCCACATGGTTACCAATCCTGATTCGGAACACCCGGGACATTTGAAGCACCTTACTCATGCTGCCATGGCACCCATCCAGAAATCTGCTTCTTTTTATACCTACACAGGGCAGAAACCATGTGTATCTATATTATTTCCCTGACCACACTGTGTACTCCTAAGAGAAGGCTGTGGTTGGATTCCCCTGTTCATTTATTTAGTAGATATGCTGTGTTTTGTGCCGATGGTGAGCTCAGTGTGGTGGCCTGAACCTGTGATCCCAGCATTCTGAGAGGCTGAAACAGCAGGATCGAAAGTACTCACCCCAGCTGGACAACAGGCCACCAGTTCTTAGGTGCCTTCTGGGGTCTGTTGTGTGAAGAACACACAGTAGCTCTCTGTGTTCAGGGTGAGGGGCATGATGGGACAAGGTGAGTGAGCATTTGCTTTGTAAGATGTATCCCTTCCCAGAAGAACGGCTAAGGGCAGAGCATTTGTGTTGTCACCAGCCCTGAAGGCAGGAAGCTTCTGGCTCCCTGCTGCAGGGGGCTTTGCCTGAACCTCCTAGCTGGCTTTGAGCCCCCTCTTCAGTATTTTCAAAGTTTCCATATCACATGAGGCCCAAAGAATTTGTTTGCCCTATAATCCACCGGTGGATCCCCTGTTCCTGAGGAAAGGCCATCAGGGTGGAGCTGTATGATAGAAGGTGGCCTTGCTCGTCCACACCTGTTTCCTTCTGTACCTCTGGCTCCCAATGATAGCAGAGGAGGAGAGGGTGAACGGGAAGAGCTGTAACCAGAGAGAGAGGCACAGTCTTCCTTATCCCACACAGAATGCTGTTACATTAAAGGATTAAGCAGTTTTAAAATATTTTCCTGGTAATGTCATATCTCTGATTATAAAACCAATTCATACTAAGGTGACTTCTATATAAGAGTTCTGTTTAAGGGCATCCAAATAAGAAGGAGAGGGTCATATTATCCCTATTTGTAGACAATAGGCTGTTACATATAGGAAAAAACTAAAGACAGGGGTGACAGCAGTGGGCACATCTAGAACCTCAGCCACTCAACAGCCTGGGACAGGACAGTTGTGAGATTGAGGCCAGCCTTGGCAGCATAGCGAGATTCCATCTCAAAAGGAAAACCAGAAAACTGTTAGAAATGATTAGTTCACCGATTCCCAGGCATAGCTGGTAGTCAGTTGTGGATGCCACTGCAGGCTTGCTGGCAGCATCCCCTCGGGGGAGCTTGATGGGTGTCCTGCACTCTATCCAGGGAATCTACCACACAGTGGGGAGACGGTACCAGCTGGCCCTAACCAACACTGGGGCACACAGGGGCTTTTTCTCCTGGTCGCATGGGAAGCAGCCCTGTGTCCCTTCAGTAGAGTTCATGGCCACTGTCCATGGGGAAGGCTGGGGGTTTCTGGAAGCTCAGGAAGCCCCAGGCCCTCTGGATGCTGTACCTCCCCTCCCGGGATGCCAGCCAGCTGCTGGGCGTGGGAGCAGGCTGTGACCAGCCGGAGGCGGGGGCCTGGATCCTGTCCCGCCGCCTGTGTCCTGTTCTCCTGTGCCCCGGCTCAGACTCTCCAACACCCAGATGGCTTTCCCAGCGCGAGCACACCCCGGCACCATCCCTGAGAACGAAGAGGCCCCTTGGGCAGTTCCTAATGGTGTCCACCAGGCTGACGGAGATGACAGAGCTGTGTCCAAACTGCAGCACAGGCACAGTGATGTCAAAGTCTACAAGGAGTTTTGTGACTTTTACGCAAAATTGTGAGTCTTTCAGTTCTAGCCAATAAGGTTTTATTCCAGTTCCAGGGGGTTTTTCTGGGTTCATGAGGTACCAGGTCCCAGTGGGTACAGATCGGGAAGAGGGGGAGCAGTCAACCTGGTGGCTCCCAGCCAGTGCTTCTCCATGGTGCTGTTAAGAGGAGGGTGCGGCTCTGGCAACCAGGATCTGTAATGGGAACCTGACTCTAGCACTTTCAAGATAAGGGGCAGGTTAAATGAACCGTTGAGATGTTAATTCGTAAAGCCAGTCATTTTTTCTGGGGCTTATTTATCCAGTTTTTCAGTGGCCCAGTAAACCCTTGGGGTCAGTCTTGGATCCTACACGCAGCTGTGCTGTGGGAGGAGAAGGTTGGTTTCCTGTGTGGTAATGGTGTTCGCTTGAGTCATAGCAGGCCAAGACTAGGTGTGTGTGTGTGCAGAAGCAGCTCAGGAAGTCAGGTTCCCATAACTGTGTCCCTTTCCCACTCATAAATGTTCTCGCCACCGAAACTTTTAGAGAAAATCTTTTTTAATGAAAAAGTAGCCAGTTACTTATAACTAATCTAATGGCACCCATAACTGTCATTCAGAACTTTGAAAAAGTAACTTCTGTCATAGGTAGTGTTAAATGTGAAGGCAGCTGTAAAAACACGCACAGTTCTAAGGACAAGAGGAAAAGGGACTGGGACTGGGTCAGTCAGACAGCAAGGCGGCTTCTGTTTCCCCTTTCCCCCCTCTATTGTTAGATAACTTCTTGAAAAACACATGTATGTTATCTCCAAACCAGCTTAATTTTCTTGTGTGTGGGAAATAATTCTGTACTTGTTTCTGTAATGTGCCTCTCTTGCTACTTCTACTTGAGTGCTGGAATTTGAACAGGCAACTGTGTAATGAGTAGCAGTAAAGCATTTGGATCTGGAAATTGCTCCCTTCCCAAAGAGCCTTTACACCAGCAGAAGTAACAGTAAACTCATTAAATGTTACTAAGATTAGTAAATGGAAAATTAATGTTTTATGAAAAATTGTTTTCCAAGTGAAAACAGCTTTAAGGGAAGAATAACAATTGTTTAGTTTGCAAATCTTGTTAATGTCCATCTTAATAAATGACACTTTTCCATACTTGCTTCTGTCTTCCCCTTTTGAGATACGTTGTTTGGATGGAAGTGGAAGACATCCGCAGGGGATTGTGTTGGGCAGCGAGAACTTTGGCCCTCCTGGGGCCGTGGGGCCTGTACACTCAGCGGACATGGGTGTAGGTGGGAGTGAATCGGCCCAGGCTGTGGTTCTTCCCCAGCTTCTTTGGAGTTCTATTAAGATCAATGAAATCTGGTGAATCTTTTGAGAGGATTTGGGATGTTAACACCATATACTTCAGTAGCATCATCTGGTTTCCAAAGTGGTTTTTCTGCTTTCTAAAATTTCATTCTTAAAGCAGGTGTGAGAATCACTGAGCAGATGTGGAGCTCACCATACTTCTCTGTGCAGGGATTCTGTGGGCTCGGGTCAGGAAAAAAGAAGAGCACATATCTCTCCAGGTCTTTGCTGAAAGGTCCCTGCCCTCCCACCCAACAGTAATTATGAAGGGGAGCGTTGACCAGGTCTGGCCAAGTGTAAGGCTGGCTCCTGCTTTCCTTCTCTCTCTGATGACATTTTAATTCTGCATTCAAGCCTATTAAATAGAGTTGAGTTTTGATTGGTGCAAGATTATGTTGTTGGGATTTCTGCATGGAGTTCCTTACACTAAAGCTGTTCTTTGAACACTGGAGGTAAGAAGGCAGGTGTCTCCGCACTTGCTCAGGAAATAGCAAAACATGGAATCAGCAGAGCAAGGCTGGTTACCTTGTCTGTAAATGGATATTTATTGATCCATCTCCCTTGGGGGTCACAGTGAGGACTCAGAAGAACGTCAGAGGGGACATTCCCTGTTGGGTTCAGGAAGTATCTAGGAGATCAGTGCTGTGCAGGGGACCAGGGACACAAGTGGAACTTGTGCTCACAGAAAGCAGAACGGCCTGTGACTGCTCAACAAAAGGGACTGTCCCCATGTCCAGGGCTTTTGAAAACTGCTCTCCCAGTCCTGTGCCTACCACAGCCATGCTGCCCTTTTTCTTCCAGGCCACAGAGGCTGCAGAGGTTCAAGGTCACAGCAGGATCCCTGATGAGAGAGTTGCCACGGTTACTGGGCTTGGCAGCGATTGCTTCCTGCCTGACTTAACTCTCCAGACCTGTAAAGTGAGCTATGTCTCTGCCATATCCTCCTCAGTGCTGGTGATCAGTGATGGCATCTGTGGTGATGGATACTATCAACTTTTAAGCGAGGGACCAGCATTCTGCTTTCATCTCTGTCCCTAGCACCTGTCATGGCCAGCACCTACTCCTAGCACATATAACAAGAAGAATCCCAAAGGGGTTAAAGACAAGAGCAGTCAAAGCAGGAGGCTGTTTTAGAACCTAAGACATCTGAGCAACGAGATGGGCAATTTGAGATTCCAGGCCTTGTAAATCCAATACAAGCCTGAGGCCACACAGGCATACTGCTGGGGGCCGTGTGTGATTGGGCTGACCACTCCGACCTGCTCTCTTTCTGTGTTGCAGCAACATGGCCAATGCCCTGGCCAGTGCCACCTGTGAGCGCTGCAGAGGAGGCTTTGCACCTGCTGAGAAGATCGTGAACAGCAATGGCGAGCTATACCATGAACCCTGCTTTGTATGCGCGCAGTGCTTCCAGCCCTTCCCTGAGGGGCTCTTCTATGAGGTGGGTCAGAGGTGGGTCCCTTCTCCCTAGGTCCTCTCCTCCCTAGGTCCCCTCCTCACTTGCAAGTCCCTCAGTGGGGCCCAGGCTATAGGCTGGGGCTGTCCAGTACCCCGAGAGCATCACTGCAGGCTGCAGACCAGAGACTGGTCTGAGGAACAGCAGGCGTTCTCCAAACTCCTGCCTTGGCTCCCTGCCCGCTGCTCCCTCCCACCCCTCCCTGCACACGTACATGTGCTGGGGTTGGCACTTCACTGCTGACACTTGCCTGTGCCTTGAGGACAACAGCCACACTGGGCAGGGTGACGCTGACTCACCCTGTCCTCCTGCTACCCTCCTTCCCTGACGGTGACTATAAATACCTCCCAGGGTTATTCCAGAAGATGCTCTGGTGTTGCCCAGCCTAAATCTCAGGGGCTGAAAGAAGGTTTCTATTTTAGCTACGATGTTTGTGATTTACTTTTCCAGACCACAGACTTGTAACCTGCTCCCGGCGTGGCAATCCCCACCATTTTGGCACCAGGGACCAGTTTCCATGAAAGACATTTTTTCCCTGGATGGACGAGAGTGGTGGTTTGGGGATGATTCAAACACATTATATTTATTTTTCACTTCATTTCTATTATTCTTCTACAATATGTAATGAAATAACGATACAACTCACCATAATGTAGGATCATTGGGTCCCCTGAGCTCATCTTCCTGCACCTAGACGACCCTGTATGGACACAATAGGCAGCAGTGACCCCAGAGTACATTGATTAAGTCCAGTCTGCTTATTGATCTCACTTTGGTACTGTCATTACACAAAGATCGGAGACACAATGTCTACCACCAGATGCACCTGTACAATTGAAGGATGTCAGAGTGATTCAGTAGCATGTCAAGGTTCTTAGCATTTTCAGACAGTCACAGAGAGACTGTGTAAATGTGGGGTTATAATGAAAGGGCTCCCATACACCATCACAGCCTCCACTCATCCTCCAGCATGTAGGAAGGATGGATGGCATCAGGAAGCTCACTATCCACCATTCCCTGGGAAAGTGCCCATGTAGCTATTGATGGATCCTAAGTCTGGCCTCTTGATTATCTCCACCAAAGGGAAGACCTTCCATTTTCCCCAAAGTGAAATGAAACCAGGGGTTTAGGGTGATCCAAAGAATGTCAGATCTGTATGGTCTGAGCCTGGCGTGTTTGGGCCAGGTTTTTGTTGCTGCTTCAGATCAACCTTGGTTTTTGTTTTGTTTTTTTTGTTTTTTTTTTTTTTGAGACAGGGTCTCACTTTGTAGTTCAAGCTGGTCCTGAGCTCACTATGCAGTCCAGGCAAGCCTCAAACTCAGCAGTCCTCCTGCCTCTGCCTCCCGAGTGCTGGGATTACAGGCATGAGCCACCACACCCCTCAAGATCAACCTTCTTTGCTTTCTCCTGATGTTTCCTTTTCTCCCATCACAAAATGACTAACGGGAAAGTGACAAGATGACTGGTACTTCCCATGTCCCCCTGCCTCAGAGTAGGTTGTGACAAACAAGCTTGTTTGCACTTGGGTTTTGCTGGGTTTTGTTTTTTTTTTTTAATACCAGGAATCAAACTTATGACCTTGTGCTTGGGAAGCAGGTGCCAGAGCCAATGAGCTAAATCCCCACCCCTGAATTTGGGTTGGAACAAAGCCATCAGCTATGGGCCTAGTTCCAGTCTGACTGCCAGGATTTATGGCATGGAGTCTGTTTCCTGGCTTCACAAGACTCAAAGGACTCTGTTTCAGAACCCTTTTTGATTTGCCTGATAATACATGTGTATCCACTAAAGGAGCCTAAACTTCTGTGGTGATGACTTTGTCTGGGACCCCTGGTACAGGACCTCCACGGTACTTCTCCTGGGAGCATCCTCTGTGCTTGGCTTTGGGGACACGCAGGACATTCTGTATTCAGTTATGTGGTCAATTTGGAGTTGTGAGGCGTAACCACAGTATTGTTCCCTTTAGGATTTTGCCCTTCTAAAGAAAGTCCTGTGACCAAAACAGCACAGGGCGAGAGGGGAGCAGCCACCTGAGTCCACAGAGGCAATTACAGGCATTCTGGTCCTGGTCCTGCTCCTTGTTCCTGTCTCTTGCCTTGGTTTGTTGTTTGTTTTTTGTTTTTGAAACAGAGTCTCTCTGTGTAGTCCAAGCTGGCCTTAAACATGTAGCGATCTTCCTGCTCAGCCTCCTGAGTGTTGTCCTTATAAATGTGTGCTATCATGCTTGGCGGCCTTCCCATTTAAAGTGAGATCTTAAAAGCTCTATTCATGGACTAAAGATTTAGTTCAGTGGTTCTGGCACCTGCCTGGCAAGTGCAAGGTCCCTGGTTCGATCCCAGTAACCACATACAACAATACCAGGCATGGTGACTCATGCCCACTAGCAATCAGTATATAATTCCAGCACTGGGGAGGCAGAGGCAGGAGGATTGCTGAGTTCAAGGCTTTCCTGGGCTACATAGTAAGCTCAGGACCAGCCTGAACTACAAAGCAAGACCCTGTCTCCAAAAAAAGTCTTCTTTGTAATTTGAATCATTTTTTGAAGTACTGGGAATTGTATCGAGGACCTTATACAGTGAATCTTTATATTATAGTCATAGTGTTTATTTTCATTCTGTACTTTTCTGCTCACAGATATAATATATGTGTTAACTGCTGGACTAGCTTTATTTTGTTTTAACCTGTCTACATCTTTTTCTTACCAGTGTTATCATCTCATTCAACACAGTAAAACTTGATCATTTCTAACTAAATTAATGAAATTGAGTTTTCTTCATTTCTGAGTTCAATTACTAATAAACACTAAACATGCAACTTTTGTATATACCAGATCGAATTCAGTGGTTAGGTTTAATGATAGATCCAGTGGTTAGACTGAACCTATCATAGTGTTGACCTTGTAAAGAGAAATTTGATTCAGTTCTCATCTAATTTGGCTGTGACAAGAATCATGAAAAGAATTAAGTTCTTTAAGCATCACTGTATCGAATATATTAGAGCTCATTCTTTTGAATTTAAAAATGAAGTAAAACTTTCTGTCAGAAAACAAATACACTTCAGCTTATTTGACTGTGAGGACTGACTTTAACAGTTGAGTTGTGGATATATTCACCAAAAGTGTATTCTTTACCTGTAGCTATAATAGAAAAATTAGATCAACAACTAACATATCATTAAAAACAAATTTTGGTGATCAAATAATACACAACTTTTGGCATATCACCTGTGAGAACCTCAGAGATTCAAGAGGAAGGATGGAGATTTAGCACAGTGGTTCCAGTGCCTGCCTAGCAAGCGCAGGGTCCCTGGTTTGATCCCGGGTAACCTCATACAACAATACCATGCATGATGGCTCATGCCCACCAGCAATCAGTATATAATCCCAGCACTGGGGAGGCAGAGGCAGGAGGATTGCTGAGTTCCAGGTTTGCCTGGGCTACATATTGAGTTCAGGACCAGCCTGAACTACAAAGTGAGACCCTGTCTCAAAAGAAAAAAAAAAAGATTTAAGAGAAGACATTACTGTAAAATTCCCATGACTTCTTTATGTGAAAGTTTAGC